>PVJX010044831.1:0-13007 GCA_004027295.1 Dolichotis patagonum | reverse complement strand
GAAAGGATTTTTGTCATCTGTGGGTTCATTCTAAGATGAGTCCATCTTCCAGTTTTGTTTTCTGCTTTAAATGGATGTTCAAATCACAAATGTTTTATTATTTAATATTTTAATCATCAAGTTTCAACCCTTTAAGGCATTAATCCATTGTTTTAATTAATATGTGCCTAATGTGCCAGCAAAATTGATATTTGAGAGTACAAAAAGACCAGACATAAGGGATATTGTTTGTACTTTTAAAAAATTGAAATAAGATACTATAGTCTTTTTCCAAGATCACTGATCTTAATTTCCATATTTTGAACATACTGAGAAATGTCATAAAAATCTGCTTTCAAACACATCAATCACAGGAAACCTAGTAACAAAAAACAAAGCTCTGTAGAGAACAAACTCAACCAGCAAGGCTGGTTGAATCTATCAAGTATTACATGGCCTTAAACCAGCTAATATTTAATCAGTTAAGCAAAAAGTAAAACAGAAACTATGAATAAGATATTACTATGGGTAAAACATGTATAAATTGAGAACAACAAAGTATGAGTCCAAAGAATCCCAAAGTTAATTCTGCTCAATTGGCCTCAGCACTGCATGTTCTACTGGGACAAATAACCACATATATGTGAGACTCAGCTCCCACACTCAATTATTCATAATATGGGAGAGTGTGGAAAAACAATCAGAATTAATTAATAATCACATGAGAGAAAGATTTTGTGTGGCTTTGAATATACTCTGTGGATATAAGATTACTAAATTCCTTGCCTAACTTTCAGGGGTCATGACCTTCTTTCTTTTTACTTTCTTTCTTTTTTTCTTTCATTATTATTTTAAGGAGAATTTGAAAAAACAATACAGAATTTCAAAACAAGATGATAGGAAATTAACAATGGTTATTATATTGCATATTGTTGTCTTCAAAAAAGTTGCTTAGATTACAAGATGTAGGCCTGCATAATTGATCAAACAAGATAATCACTGTTTCTTTCAATGAACTAATAGAACAAGTAGTACAATTATTTAGTTTACATATACATATATATATATATATTTATATATATTTCCCTTCTTTTCTCTTTTCCCCATCCCAGTTCTTCTTTCCTTTTGATCAGTTTCTTTCTCTTTAACTATAAGTATTGTAACTTTTGGATCTTAATTATGTTTTCATTTTCTTACACTAGGTAGACAATATGATGTTTACACATGCAAGTCTGATGTATTTCACTTATGAGTACGGTCTCTAATTGTATCCATTTACCTATAAAAGTCTCAAGTTCATCCTTCTTTATAGCTGAGTAAATACTCATAGTATAAAATACCACATCATTTATCCATTCCTCGATTGATGGGCATTTGGGTTGTTTCTAAGATTTATCTATTACAAACTATGTTGCTATAAAAATGGGTACACATATATTGCTGTGGTATGATGTCTTCACTTTTTCTAGAAAAATACCTCGAAAAGGAATAACTGGATTGAATGGAATCTCTAATCCTACTTTTTTGAGGAATCACCACACTAATTTGCCCAGTAGCTGCACCAGTCTATACTACCACAAATAGTGGAGAAATATTCCTTTATCCCCATAGCACTACTAGTATTAGTTATTGGATGATTTTTTGATGATACTCATTTTTTTCTGTGGTGAGACAGAATCTCAGTGTTGCATTAATTTGCATTTCTTGAATGACTAATGATGTTGAACAATTTTTCATATATTTATTTTTTATTTGTATTTCTTCATCTGAGAAGTATATGCCCCTTTACATGGAAAATGCTGTCCCAGATAAATCTACTTTCTGACTACTTCAAAAATATATCGTGTCTTTGTTCCTATTCTTCCCTTCACCAGAAATGTCTTTCATAGCCCAACCTATCCTAATTCTCCCCAACATCCCCGGGTCAGTTCCCCGTACTAATCCTTTCTTTCTCTGGATGGTTATGTATATTCCTATGCTGTTCATGAAGTTTGTAAGATGTGTGTTTTTTGTCTTCTAAACCATGTTACAAACTCAGAATAGATCATAGTTTTCTACTTCATTTGTGGTCTCCACGAGAATGCTGAATACATAGCAGATTAGAGCATATCTGAAAAAAGAGCTGAGGCAATGAAAGAGGCTTCATAATGTGGCCTTTGTTTTTTAAAAAAAATGAAAGAAAGAAAAATTCTGACATCAGCATGTGTTAATGAGATTATAGATTGTGAAGATTGTGAAGATTCTTTTAGCTCCCTGAGAGAGAACCTAATTCTAACTAACTTAAAGTTCAGGAAAACATTGACTCACCAAGGCAGCAATGCAGACAAAAAGCCTGGCTTTCAGTGTTGTATTAGTCTAATGCAGTTGTGGCAAACATCTGGTACACCTGCTGCAGCAGGCTGTTTGTTATCATTGGAAACTCTAGACGTTTCACCATCCTTGGTCTCAGAGCTCTGGGTACATTTTTCTTGCAATTCTCTTAGCACACCTTTCCTCTGTAAAACAGCCTGTTCCATAGGCCAGAAATATGCAAATCTATGTCACATCTGCTTTTGTGGCTATGAAGTATCAGCCATTAGAAGGAAGAGATATGATTTTCTTCTGCTATTTCTTTCAGGAGAGCAGAAAGAACTTCCCAAAATCTCTCTACAAAGTCTTATCTCATATTTTTGTACCTTGACAAACCACTATCCATTAAGCTGGGGTAATTTTAGTTTAATGGGACCACTCCTGGGACAAGATGAGGGGCAGAAGGAACAATGTGACATCCCATGAGCCCGTGTCTGAAAAGAGGATAAATGCCTGATTTACACCAGGTGATCATTCAACTATCAATCAAGGATCAATGCTGCAGAAAGTAAAAAAAATAAATTCAAATTATTAAGGAAAACAATCACTCCAAGTTTCATCTGGACATTTGAGAAACAGATACGAAAAAAGGACAAAAAATTGAGATGCAAAAAACAAAACAAACTCAATGAAATATTATAGATTTGAAAGAATTGAAATTGTGTAGAGGAAGTTAACAATACATTCAATAAGTGTCTTCAATTACTCAACATGTAGTTAGAGGAATGCTGAGTAATTGCTTCCCATTTCTCCAGAAGGCTCAAAAAATACTGAAATAAGATCAAAATAAGGTGGTTTAATGTAAGAATAAACTTCCTGTCCACAGCAGATGTTACTTCAGGGGAAGCTATCAGAGATCATTAGAGCTGGAGTCACCCATTCTCTGTCTCTCAGCCTCAAGCCACTTGACCGCTAAGTCTGTCCTCTCCAACTGATAAGGCACTTTTGTCTTCATCCTTTGGTCTTCTTCATCCCTACAGTCATTGCTCAATTTGGATATCACTTGTTCTTGTTCAAGTGAACTGTTGCAATAATTTCCTATCTGGACTCTGCTTCTCCTTTTCCTCATGTTACCCTGAAAACACTGAGCAATCTAGAAAAAAGAAAAAAGAAAAGTCATGATAATGTTACCTCCCGCATTAATCGTAAGGTAAAACTTCTGCTTTACGCTGCTTTCAAGGTAAAACTCAAACATGGTCCTAACCTTCCTAGCTCACTGGCCCCATCTTTTACATTCAAGCATGACCCATTAACACTCTGTCGCTGTTCACTTCATTTTATTCCCATTGCTGTTCTTCTGTGCCTGTCTACTTCTGGAAATTTTTTCTTACTCTTTCTGACATAATTAGTTCCATTCTTAACAACTTGCAGAGACCCATGTATGAAATTATATTAGATTACTTGGTAATATTCATCTATCCTTTGTGGCCTGTCGGCCTCTCAGGATAAGCAAGGGATGACCTGCCATTGCCTTTGTCTACCTTGTTCCTGACAAAGCATCTAGCACTTGGTTGAGACTCATTAAATCTTGACTTCAAGATTTAACTAATTAATTAGGAAAACTCTAATTTGGAAAAAATTTAAGTACAAAATTCTTTTTTAAAGTCTGTGCTAGTGGGCTGGGGATTTAGCTCAGCAGCATAAGCACCTGCCTTGCAAGTGTGTGGTTGGGAGTTCAATCCCCAGTACCAATTTAAAAAAAAAGTCTGTGCTAGTGGTTTTAAGTAAGAGATCATTTTATTACCCACTGATGTTTCTGTATGGTTCATGTACTCAGCAGGAGGAAGAGAAGACTTCTAAGAAGAAATAAATGTGATAAAACAAATAAAGGAGGAATGAAAGGGATATTTATTGCCCAGAGCATTTAGTACTACTGACTCACTTATGGTGGTTTCTGGGCAAATTGCAGTAGAATCAAATCTTTTATTCTTCAACCCAGGCATATTGTGTTTTTAAAACACATTCCCGGGTCATATTTGTTTGTTTTAGACTAACGAAAGATGCCCAACTTACTCAACTAAATCTGTAAGGAAGAGTTGTGTCACTATTTCAAATGTATTTCTTTTCTGTCCTGTCAGTCATGAGGCATTTTAAAATATGGACCTAATCACCAGTATTCCAGGGAGCTTCCCACATGAGGGAATTGGGATGCAGGAAGGCTCAGAAACACAGCAAGTGTGTATCGGCTCATAGGTGCCAACTGGCATACGTGCAGCCTCCAGCTGGTGTGCACCTGCACCTGAGAGCCCACCTCACCAGGATATGCTCAAGTTCGTGCCCTCAACCTTGGCATGGGGGAATGGGGAGGAGGGTTGGCCCCTTAGCCAACCTGTAAGCGATCCTGCCATGCGTTCACACACCAGCGTCTCTTGATGAGATAGAGTAAAGAAAATCAGGCAGGTGGTTGTCTTTTTAATCTGGCAACCAGGGTCATACATTATCCTACAGCCAACCTACTAAGGATAGATTGTGGTGACTGAAACAGACTATTTTTTAGAAACAGAAACTCTAAAGAAGAGAGTTTTTATTCCTACGGTTAATTTTAAGTACCATTTTTCAATTCAAGAAGGTTCAGATAAACTAAGATTCTGAAACATAACTAAACAGAAATCAATATGGAAAGTTCTTTAATGTTAAGAGGCAAAAAGATGTCCTTTTTGACCTAGCATTCTGCTTCAGGAAGGACAGAAACTGAACTGTGGAGGAGAAAGGGGACACCCAACAAGCAAGTAAAATCCACTGAAAAATCACTGGTGATCAGTGGGGTGGCTTGTCACAGCCAGGTCACCCTCAAATTCTAACATGTGTCAACCATTAGGTCACCTTTATGAATTAATTTAGTTTGGGCTCAAGACAAATGTAGTCCACTAGAGAAGGGATGTATGTACACTGAGTATTCTCTCCCTTATGGATTAATTATAATTATGTTTATATCTACCTATGTTATCCTGTGGTTTTAGTCACAGATCATGCATGGATCCTGTTGATATTCCAGTCTTGCTACTAATTTCATTTTTAACAGAATTCTAAGCTTCATTCTAGTTATGCATACTGACCTTTCATGGTTACATATTTATACTTGTTAGTGAATTACTTTCACACATTTAGACTTCAGCAATCATTAGTGTCATGATAATTACAGTAATTGCATGAATAATGAGGCCAAAGTGATCATAGAAAGACAACTTCCTATAAGTGATAGACAAAGTCACCTAATCTTGGTGACCAAGGTAATCAGTTCCAGGTTACTTATTATGAGTTTAAAGATGTTTTCCTGTGATTCAGGAGAGTTTATTGGATACTCAGCTAAAATTTGACAAACCTAATATTCCACTTATTTAGTGAAGAATGTTATGAAGCTCTCATGTTTATTAAACCTTGTTTCCTAGTTACCAGTAGTAAAACTATTATGGTATATAATTAAAAGAATTAAAAGGAAATACATGTAATTGATATAAATACTATAAGTTATCTTAGTAGCCAGTAATTACATGTGGTTAATCATCCTACTAAGAATTCAACAGCAGATATATTTTTTTCCTTTCCAAAAGGGGTTCTACAGAGGTATTTTTAGTAATATAATCTAGGTGGCCCCAAATCCATCATCATTTTAACTTTGTGGCTGTGCCTGTCTCTCCTTTCTATCTATACAGCTTTGGATAGTGTTGAAAATATGGCATGATAGTAATGGTAAAGACAGCTCATTAACATCCATGACTACAACCTGATAAACTGTGAACTTCTTAAACACAAAAGTCATTCTCATTCGTTTCTCTCTCCTTCAGATCTCTTCCAGTTCCATTCCAGTCTTGCATGCATACACACACACACACACACACACACCATTTTCCCTTTGAAAATGTTATGGATTCCACTAATTCTAGTCACAATGCTTATATTCTTATGGGATGATTTGACATAACAGTGTATGTTTTAAATGAAAAAAAATAACCAATTCTTATTGAAGATATGCACACTGCTCCCCCATTCCTACCTTCAGTTCATGGCAAAGTACAAAGCATAATGGTCATTTAAATAATTTAAATAATATATGACTTAAATGCAGTTAGGCCTTTCATCAACCTAAAATTAGATTTTTGTATATTGTATCTGAAGGATGGAGTATGAATTCATATTCATATGAATAATGATCACTGTATCATTTACTGAAATGTTCATTCCTTCCTTATGGATATTCAGTAGCACATTGGCATTTATCAGTTGTTGGTCTATAAATGGCTCTATATTTTGGATACTATTATGTTTCACTGGTCATTTATGCCAGTATTGCAGTGCCTTAATAGATCTAGTTTCATTTTATGTAGGAAACTCTTGTCCTCCATTCTGTTCATTTTCAAAATTTCTTGACCTTTCCTGTAATTCTGCACTTTCCTGTACATTTTAGAATTGGTTAGTCAAGTAATAATATATTATTCTTCTTTGAAAAAGGAGAGATCACATGATGTCTATAGTTCAATTTGAGGAAAACCTTTAAGATACTGAATTTGCTACTCTGTGAACAAATATGGACCATCTTTGCATTCATATACTATATTTTCAATATCATTCAATAAACTTTTATGTTTTTGCCTAGCAGTCTCATACATGTTTTATTATTCTTAGGAACCATAATTGTGAATGGTACATTTACAATGGTATAATTGTAAATGATACTGAGGATCCAACCCAGCACCTTGCACATGTTAGTGAAGTGCTTTACCTCTGAGCTCTAACTTCACCTTAGCAATTTAAAACTTAACTTCTGTTTTCTGATGTGTAAAACATGCAAATGATTTTATATAATTTTCTACATTCTGTCATTGAAATCTAGTATGGTTAATCTATACCTTTGATGATTTATAGACCATTTGTACATGTTGCCACCTTCCCAATTTTTGCATTAATAATCAACAAAATCTCACTTAAAGCATTAATTGCTACTTGTGCAACAAATTTCAAACAAGAAATTTGAGCTTAATTTAATGATTTCAGGACCTGAGCTCATAGATGAATCATCATGACATATGCTTCTCAACTTACATGGCATAGGAACAGAGGTCAAAAGAAAGACCTTCCTGTAGCATTTAATTGCTGAAGCCTGGAAATGGCTTGAATAACTTCTGCCTGCACCCTTTGCTACAACTATCCATATAACAGTAGGGAACTGAAATTCAATCATGTGCCCAGAATAGGAAACCTTATCTGACGGAATATTAGAAAACTTTATTGTACTTAAAAATATAAAACAACTGCTCTTTGTAAGAATTACATTTCTACATGATATTGGATCCTGTTTGTCAATATGTTATCTGGAATTTGTGCATATACTATATTCATGGGTTAGATAGAACTGACGTTACACAATTTTGTAACATTTTGGCATCAAAAATTTGCTAACCTCATCTAATGGAGCTAAAGAGAATTTCTCCTCTTATTTAACCAATGGATAAATTGTACAAGAGCTATTTGTTATATGAGTATATGGTGGAACTAACTCAGAACAAAGTAGACCTGGAGTTTTACAGATAGGAAGATTTTCAACCACAAATTAAACTTCTTATAGGATTAACAATATTAATAATGCTTTCTATTAGTTCTCAAGTTTGATAAGTTACATGTAAGCAATTTGTTCATCTCATAAATTTTCAGATATATTGGCAAAAAATCATTCATTATATCTAATTTTTGTTAACATTTTTATTTTTATAATTTTAATGCTATTTTATACTGAAAAATCATCAAACATTTGTCAATTTCATTTGTTTTTCCAAATAAAATAGTATTCTCTTGATTTTTAAGTATTACTTTATATCTACTGTTTGTCACTTTCTTTGTATTTTTCTTTTACAATGTTGTGTTTTTCTAACATTTTAAATTTTAGATTTGCTCCATTGCTTTTCAGTCTTCTTTTCTAATATAAGTAGTTAGGTTGAATATTTTCATTTACACATTTTGAGCTACATTCTACAATTTGGATGAATTGGTAATGAGACTTGCTTATTTTATCATTTGTTTATTTCTAATTTTAGCAATTTCCACTATAATTCATTTTTAATCTGAGTCATTTTATAAGTATCTCTTAATTTGTTAATATATGGGAAAGTTCTAATATTTTATTATTTTTATTTGTTTTTCATTTTTATTTTAAAATAGCTTCAAACCTATAAGTGTCTTAAGAATAACACAAAGAACTTCCATATATACTTTCCACATTTAGAGTTGTTATCATTTCTTTCTATCTACATGATTATTCATATATATCTATGTGTGTAATACACTGTAGTTATATAAACATTTATATGTAATAATATATATTTCTGTATTATAAAATGTGCTTATAAAACATACATGCTTTTAGAGTTACATCGTTGAGAGTACACAGTGAACTCAAAACTTTCCCATTGTTTGGAAATCTTTGTTTTGTCTCAATTTTAAAAAACTAGAAGTTTATACTCAAAATTCTTTGTATTTTTTAGTCTGTGTACAATAAAGATGTTAATCACTGTCTTTCTAAAATTACTCTTTCTCACGACAGTTCACAGTGTATTCTAACATGCTTCTTTGGAGTTCGTCTTCTCTCTGGAAACATTTATGATTTTCTCTTTGTTTCTGGTATTCTGCAGTTTCACTACAATTTATCTAAAAATATATTTCTTGTTAATTCTTTTAATTTGCATGATTTTTTTAGATCAATGTACAAGTACTTTTTCAATAAATCTGGAAATTTCTTAACATTTTTCCCTTCAACATTTATTGCCTCAACCACCTTCTCTCTCTATTTTGAAATTTGAGCAAGAAGAATGTCGTACCTTGTTACTTATCATCAGTGGCTTAATACCTCTCATGCATATTTTCATTACCTTTGTGAAGTATTTATTTTTATATAAATGTACAAATTCTTCAGTTGTATTTTTTAAGTCACTTCTGTCTTTAATTGTATCTGAATTAGTGTTCAATTCACCAACTGAACTTTTTCCTCTGGTTATTTTTTGAATTTATTTTTTATTTTAAAGAAAATGAAACAAAAGAAAACAGAACAAAGTAAATCATAACAGAACAATGCAAGCAACACAGCCCTTCACAACAAGACAACAGGACATCAACAGTGGCTACCATAATATCTCTTCTTCAAAATAGTTGACCATACCTTCACACACAATAATAGCAAACATAACAAAATAGTATAAAACCACTCAAAAGAATGAAAGTATTATAGGCCTTCAAAACCATGTAACAGGAAAGGAGCAATGGCTTCTATAATAGCTCATTTTCCTCAAAAGAGTTGTCCATATCATCACACATAATAAAATCAAATAAACCACAACAGGATAGAACAAATCAAAATAGAAGAAAAAAAGCATGAAAGGACTTCAAAGCAAGATGATAGGAAATCAGCAATGGCTACTATAATGTCTCATTTTATTTAAAATAGCTGTTCATACCATCACCCATAATAAAATCAAACAAAACAGAATAAAACCAATTAAACAAATGAATGAAAGCATTATAAGACTTCAAAGCAATATAATAGGAAACCAAGACCATAATATAACCATAATATAACCCATTATATTCAAAATAGCTGCCCCTATCATCAGACAGAGTAAAATCTAACAAAACAAGACAGAACAAATCCAAACCTAACAAAATTGTGGAAACAATGCAAGAGTTCAAGACAAGACAATGAGAAATTAACAGTAGTTACC
This sequence comes from Dolichotis patagonum, assembly GCA_004027295.1. NCBI lineage: Eukaryota > Metazoa > Chordata > Mammalia > Rodentia > Caviidae > Dolichotis > Dolichotis patagonum. Next base: position 2,973 of record PVJX010044831.1, on the reverse strand, counting down.
ACCTTTGCCTCTCAAGTGTTTCCTCCCCTATCACTCTTACAATAATTATTTTGCTTTTGGATCCCATTAACTCCTCTGTTTCTTATGCTAGCGTTCGCATGTATGAGTTCGAACTGTTTCACCTATGAACATGATCTCTAGTTCAATCCATTTACCTACAGGAGCCTTGAGATTATTCTACTTTATAGCTGGGTAGCTTTCCACTACCCATGGTATGGTACTATGGTATGAAAATACCATATCTTTCTTATCCATTCTGTGGTTGATGGATAAATTAGTTTCACTTTTTTTTCTGGTCTCCTGTCACTTGGAACAATTGTTTTCTCTGCTTTGATTTTCGGTCTATGAATTTCCTTTCCAGTTAAATGTGTTTCTTGTGTACAGTATATTGATGGATCTTGTTTCTTGATCCACTCTCCATGTTTCTTTTTATTGCTAACCTGAGGCCGTCTACATTAATGATTACGACCAGCATACATTGGTTTATCTGTGCCATGCTATCCTCCACTTTTCCCCTATATTCAGTTGCTTATCTTGTTTGGTGATCCTCCTCTGCTGCTGTTCCTGGAACCATGGTCGTCTTTATCTCTCTCTAGAATATCCTTTAGCACTCTCCGTAGGGGTGGTTTGGAAGTGATGAGTTCCTTCAGTTGTTCTTTATCATGGAAGTATCTTATTTTTCCATTAATTTTTGAAAGATAGTTTTGCATGGTAGATCAATCTGTGTTGGAAGTTGTTTTCTTTTGGGGTGTGAAACACTTCACTCTAAACTCTTCTTGACTTGATGGTTTGTGTTGATAAGTCTGCTGTGATTCTGATTGGTTTTTCTTTATAGGTGATTTGTTTCTTTTCTCTAACAATTTTTAATATTCTATTCTTGTGCTGAATTTCTGCGATCTTGATTATTATATGTCTGGTTATAGATTTACTTTGGTTATGGCTAATTGGAGTCCTATATACCTCACTTATCTGCATGCCTGATCCATTTCCCATGTTTGATAAGTTTTCTTCTATTACTTCTATAAATAGCCTTTTAATTTCATTTCTGTTGATCCCTGCTTCTTCACCAACACGTATCGCTCTTAAATTATGATTGTTTGTGTCATCTTGCAGCCATTGAGTTATTTCCTGATTCCATGCTGTTTTTAAGGGATCTTTCCTTTCATCATCACTATCACAATCTTATCTTCAAAGTTTGAAAGTCTATCTTCAGTCTCTGTCAAGGGGTTCTGCCAGCTTTCAATTGAATTTTTAATTTCCTGCATCTCTCTTTGAATCTGTTTCATGCATTGTAATTCATTTCTATATTCATTCAAGGTTTCCATCATTTTCCTATGCGTCTCTTTTTTGTCTATGTCTTCTTTCAACCTGCTGAACAATTCTTTCAGTATGTTTGTGATTTCGTCTTCTACCTGAGACATTGTTTCTGATTTGATTGCTTTTACAATCTCATGAAGTTGTTTCCTTACTTCAGTTGCTAGCTTCTCAGAGATTTCAGATGTGTGACTTCCACTTTCTTCTATGACTATATCTCCCAGACTTGTTCTGTGTGGACTAGAGGTCTGAGATTGCCTTTTGCTCCTTCATCTTGGCATTCTCTTGGGTTCCTCCAAACCAGCTGGTTGTGGGGCCCCAGGCATTTCCCACATTGGCTACCCCTTCATGGTGTAGGGAGATGGGACAGGCACCTGGGTTCCTCTAATTCCAGATTTACAGGGAGGTAGCAGCATGTGAAGCAGGCTTCTCCAGACCTGTGCCCCTACACTGGGGCTTCCCTGATGATCAGGGTTGCATGGAGGTTGGGCTGCTTCTCTCAGCCTGTGTGTCTGCACTAGGACTCTTGCTATTGTGGCAGACACACAAGGGTGTGTTTGTCTGATTCCATTATTGGGTGATGGCTGCCCAAAGGAACTAAGGGCCTCCAATGGTGGCCTATAGGTGCACAGGGATTACCTGGCTGTGTATCCCTGCTCCTTCTGGCCACTTGCAGGAAGGAGCCTTTTGGTGGCAGCTCTTGGCAGGCACAGGCGAATCTGCTGGTTCTCTCTGACTGCACTGGTGGCACCCAGCAGGCAGAGGGGGATCTGTTTGGCTCTCTCTGCCCACACTGTGCACTCACAGGAAAGGGCCTTCCAGTGGTGACACCTGGCAGGCAGAGGAGGATCTGTGTGGCTCTCTCTGCCAGGGCTGGACACCTGTAGGAAAAGGCCTTTTGGAGGCAGTGCCTGGCAAGCAGAGGTCGATCTGTCTGGTTCTCTCTGCCCACGCTGTGCACCTGTAGGAAAGGATTCTTCTAGTTATTAACATGTTTGAAGTTAAAATTCTTTTCTTTACTTTTTTTTAAATTTTGAGATATTTTAGCATACTTGTATCTGTGGCTGATAATTCTATATATAAATATTTCATTGTTCTTACTTTAGCTTTCTGTAACTTCTGGATTTCACATAACTCTAATATCTTATTTTCATTATGTGCTTTGTGCTTTGTCACTTCTTAGATTGTGAGCAAAATATTTGACTAATCTGTAGTTATCCTTTGAAAACTGGGATAAGCTTGATTTCTCCAGAAAGAGTATATTTAATTTTGTGCATTACCAGTCTTTGTGTACTTCAAATTATCAGTTTAATGTTTGTGAGTCAGTATCAAAATTATAAGTATGGACAACCAGCCTGCAAACATTGTTATGGTGCAGTTGATAATTGAATTAACAGTGAACATTTCTAACTCTTATCACTACTTAATTCTGAAATGTGATGTTAACAATTTATCTTGCAGACATCTAACCTAGAGTTATTTTTCATTTCCTCTTTTGCTAACAGTTTAGAGCTCTAGAGTCAACTGTGGATGGGGAGAAGATTCTCCTATTGGAATTTATGTTTTGTCTGAGTCCTGGGCCATAAGCCCTTCTGCTTCTAGACACTATAAAAGCACAAATGTCATGATCACAGTTTAGGTCTATTCTTCCCAAAGCAA
>PVJX010044830.1:0-12998 GCA_004027295.1 Dolichotis patagonum | reverse complement strand
GTTCTATGTGGAGGCGAGCTATTGGCCATTAGCGCGGGGCAGATTGTGTGTAGCCATATTTGGTGCTGGTTGCAACCTGAGCAAGAACCCGGAAGCAGGATGTAGGCGCCATCTTGGGCACACGATGGGCGGGGGAGCGGTATAGGCGGAGTGCGGGCGCCATCTTGCGCGCATGCCCATTAGGACTGGCTCCCAACAGTTGCTTCTTCTCTTTGAGTTACCAACTAATCACACACATTAAAAATAATGTTGGGCTCTTGGAAAAGACACTCCATAGTACTTTCTTCTCCCTGGTAGGTCTGTGGCTAGTCTGATTGAATGCACTGAGTCCCTAAACAACTCCTATGCAAATCCAACCCTAGAGAAACCACTGTAGCTAAGTTTTTTCACTTGCATCAGGCCTTAAACTGTCTTTATTCAAGCACACTAGACAGATCCATCCTTTAGACCAATGTAAACAACCTCAATTTCTTAGATCTTGGGGGCACAATGTGCATAAGACTTGTTCCAAAATCACTGCAGTGACATTGCCTCCCTGATATGTTTTGAATCTGGAGTTTCCACTGGATTCTACTGGGTTAGGAACCCAATGCAGCACTGTTCAGAGCGGGACCTTTGGAGGATGTCAGATCATGAAGGTTCTGGCTCACTGGTGGGTCATATTTTGATGGACTGTTTGGCTGTGACTGAAATCTAACACATGGAGACTTGTTAGAGGATACATATTACTGGGGAAGTCCTTATGAGAGAATTATTTTTCTCTGGTGCTCTCTCTCTCTTTCTCTCTCTCTCTCTCTCTCTCTCTCCTTCTCTCTCTCTCTTTCTCTCTCTCTCTCTCTCCCACATCCCTTACTGGCTCAAAAGGATACAAATGCTGCTCTACCAAAGTCCTTCTACCATATATCTGCCTCACATCAAAAGAATTGGATTAATTGACATGGAGAGAAATCTCTGAAACCTTGGGCACAAACAAAATTTTCCTCCTTTATGTTGTTATTGCTCTCCAGTATTTTGTCATTGTGACAGAAAACTGACAAATACAGAAAATTGTCAGTGAGCAGTGCTGTCACTGGAGTGACTGTACCTGACCAGGGATGTCTGAAACCTGAGGACTGGCTTGTGGGAGGACTTTGGAAATTTGTGGAGATGTCAGAGAAGCCCTAGAAACCCATAAGTGGATTTTACTGGGACTCTGGTGGGAAGTGAGAAGATCAGAATGCAAATAGGAATGTCCTCAGTAAAAACCAGTTTCAGGGGATTTCTTTCTTTTTAATCCTGATATATTACTTTTCTTTTGACTTTTTTTATTTTTTTATTTAAGACAGAAAAGACACAAAAGAAAAACAAGAAGCAAAAGAGACAAAAGGCTAACAACAACAAACCCAAAACAATAGCAGTTTAAGTTTTCAAAACAAGATGATAGGAATTTAACAATAGTTGTAATATTGCAAGTTACCTTCAAAAGGGTTGCTTAGATTACCAGATATTGACATGCAAAATTGATCTTATCATGAGTATTAACTATTTGTTTGAAGAACTAACAGAATTAGTAGTATCTAGCTACTTAGCTACCTTATGTATATATACACATTTATATCTTTTTCCTTTTCTCTTCCTGCTTTCCTCCTTTCCCCTATCTCAGTTAATTTTCCCTTTGAAAAGTTTCTTATTCTTACACAATATTTATTGTAGATTTTGGATCTTATTTGCTCTTTCAGTTTCTTACAATAGGGAGACAATATGGTGTTTACACATGGGAGTCTGGTTTATTTCACTTATGAGTATGGTCTCAAGTCATGTCCATTTGCTTATAATAGCCTTGATGCAATCTTTTTTATAGCTGAATAGTACTCCATTGCACACAAATACTATGTCTTTTTTATCCATTCCTCATTTGAAGGGCTTTTGGGCTATCTCTAAGATTTGGCTATTAAAAATTGTGCTGCTATAAACATGGAAGCACATATGTTACTGTGGTATGATGTTTTCAATTATCCTGGGAAAATGCCCAGAAGTGGGATAGCTGGATCAAATGGAAACTCTAATCCTAGCTTTTTGAAGAACCTCCACACTGATATCCACAGTGGTTGCACCAGTCTACACTCCCACCAACAGTGCAGAAGCATTCCTTTTCCCCTACAGCCCTTCCAGTATTTGTTACTGGTTGATCTCTCTCTCTCTCTCTCTCTCTCTCTCTCTCTCTCTCTCTCTCCCCCCCCAGTACCAGGGATCGAACTCATGACCTTGCAGTTACCAGGCAAGCTAAATCTCCAGGCCTTGGTTGATTTCTTGATTCTAGCCATTCTTTCGGGAGTGAAACGGAATCTCAGTGTTGTTTTAATTTTCCTTTCTCTAACGAACAATAACCACTGATGACATTGTTTTGTATATTTATTTGCCATTTGCAATTCTTCATCTGAGAAGTGTACATTCATTTCAGGTGCCCATTTTTGAATTAGGTCTTTCAATTTTAGGGGCCTGTTTTTTTTAAATTTTATTTAAAGAGAGAAAAAAAAACAAAATAAAGGGTAGCAACAATACAGAATGCCAAGGAAAAAAGGAAAAGAACAACAACAAAAAAACCTAAGAAATTATTACTTCAAAAATTACATACTGACTTCTTGGAAATAGTTGCTCAAATTACAAAGTTAAAACATGTAAAGTAGACATTCAAACAGTAAGGCTGTTAACAGTTTTGCTCCACGATCTGATAAAAACAGCAATATGGTCATCCATCTTACCCACTCAAATATACATGAAATTATATCAAAAGGGTACAATTAAACACAACAAAACAGAACAAATCAGATCACAAGAAAGCAATGTAAGAGACAAAAATTTCAAAACTAGACAATCGGAGATATTCACTCTATATCATAATGACTCTTGTTTTCTTCCAAATAGTTGTCCATATTGTCACATACAGGGAATTCACATGAAACAACATAGTATGGAATTGATCTGAGCAGGATGAGGAGGGCATTTCAGGTCTTCAAGACCAGAAATTAGGGAAGCCAAGAATGGCTGTCATAGTGTCTCTCATTCTCTTCAAAACAGCTTTCCATACCTTCATGTGTGTTGAACATAAGCAAGACAAAGCAAGCTAAAATCACTTTGAACAAAAAGTGATAGTTTTGCTGGATTTCACATCATGACATTATGGAATCAGCACTGGGTATTGTAGTGTCTCTTTTTCTTCAAAGTAGTTGTTCATTTCAACATGTGTTATAAACTGTTTATAAGCTCTACACATGCATGAGTCTCTACATGTATATCTATCCTTTCTGTATTAGAGGTAAAAACAAAACAAAGCAAGATAAAACAAAATTCCTAGAAAAGCATGAAGAAAAAAGGCACATAAAACCGCAATACAAGGTGATCTACAATGGTTACCTTGACGTCTCAGCAGTATGTAACAGAATTAATAAAAACGAAGCATTGAAGACATTATAAGACTTCAAAAGCAAGTAATAAGCAAACCAGAGTGGGTATCTTAGTGAACCTTGTCATCTTCAGTGTAGTTGCCTATGCTCTTAGACTTGATGCTATCCATAACAGATTTAAATAAAATCAGTCAATACAAAGTAGCAATCTAACAACCCAGATTCAAATAAGGTCAGTCATAATAAGACAGTATAAGTTGTAAAGGGCTTCAGATTAAGTTGATAGGAAAATTAGGGATGATTACCATAATATGTCCTCTTATTTTCGGGATAGCTGACCATGTCCTCAAGTCTAGTGTAAGTAGACAAACTGGAACAGCATGTAATCCATCCAAGCAGAGTGGTTGATAATGTACATTTTAAATCTTGTTACCCAATTAACAATAGCCTCTGCCTCCCTTTTTGAGACAATTCCTCCCCTTTCACTCCCATGGGGTGCACTGCTTGTTTTGAGTCCCACTACCTCCCTATATAGAGCAGCTCAATGGACCCTATCTCCTGATCTACTCTGCCTGTGTTTCTCTCTGTTAATATTTCAAGGCCATCTATACTAGAGATTACAGCCAATCTTCTCTGCCTTATTTCTGGTATTCTGTTTTTCTGCCATTGGTTGTCTATTTTTCTGTTCCACTCCACTCTCTGCCCCATTCACTGAGGCCTCTCTGCCACTGTTCCTAAAATGCTCGTATTCTTGTTCTCTTTCTCTAAAATGTCCTTCAGTATTTTTTGTAGGGTTGGATTGGTGGTCACAAATTCTCCAAGTTCCTCTTTTTCATGGAAACATCTTTTTTCTCCATTAATTTCTAGAGAGAGTTTTGCAGGATACATCAATCTGGGCTGGAGGTTGTTCTCCTTCAGGGCTTGAATTACTTCACTCCAAGCTCTTCTTGACCTGACTGTGTTGAGAAGTCTGCCATGATTTTGATGGATTTTCCTTTATAGGTGATCTGTTTCTTTTCTCTGATGGTTTTTAATATTCTGTTCTTATACTGAATTACTGGGATGTTGATTATTATGTGTCTGGGTGTAGCTCTGTGTTGGTTGTAGGTGGCTGGAGTTCTATATGCTTCATACCTCTGCATATCATTTCCTTTTTCTATGCTTGGGAAATTTTCCTTAATAATTTCTGTGGATAGCCTTTGTAATTCCTGTTTTGACTCCTGCTTCTTCATTCACATGCTTTATTCTTAAGTTATAGATCCTCTTGTCATCTTTCAGTCTTTGTATCTTTACTGCCTGCTCCCTTGTTATTTTTAAGAGATCTTCCCTTTCATGATCACACATTGCAAGCCTGTGTTCAATTTTTGATAGTCTATCTTTGGTTTCTCTCAAGCAGTTTTTCCAGCTTTCTATGTAGTCTTTAGTTTCCTGATAATCTCTTTGAATCTGCTTCATGAATTATAGGGTTTTTTTGTATTCTTCTTTAAAATTTTCTCTCCTTTTGTGTTCCTCCATTCTTCTGTCTGTGTCTTATTGAGAGGTGCCAAGCCTTTCTTTTATTAATCTACTTATTATTAATCTACTTATCTCTTGTTTAATTTGGATTAATATTTCAGTTTTGGTCCTGCTTATGAGGTCCTGAAGATATCTCTTTATGTCCGCTAACGCTGTGTTTGGTGTTGCATGTTTGCTGCCCTCAATCTCTTTTGTATTTACCTCTCCTGGATCAATGTTCTCAGGGTTGGGGGCTGGGGTTTTTTTCTTATTTCTCCCTTTCATCATGTTTTTGGTTCCTTCCATACAAGTGTACATTGTAATTCCCAGCCCCTTTTCTTGTTGGTTAAGGCTCCTCTAGAGCACACAGGCTAGGGACTTTTGCCCTCTTCAGTCGGCTATCAGAGATTAAAGTTCAAGCACGGACAGTGTGCGCTGGCTCCTCTCCTCTGAGCCAGTCAACCTTTGCAGGCATTCACTGCATCAGTGTGTGTTGATCTCAGGGAATTAATTTGTAGTGACTCACTGGGTCCTGGCAAGGGGCACAGCCCAGTCCAAGCACATTCCACCAATCCGCTAGGTGAGGGGAGCAACCAACTTAAGCCATTTCCTTATGGAGTTAGGTCTCTCCTGCCCAAATCCAACATGTCATCCAGTCAGTTGCCCCTTTCCCATGGGGGGGGGTTCTTATTCCTATCACTCACCGCTTGTTGATGCCAGTCCCTGAGAACTACTGAGCTCCCCGACCTCCGACTTCAGCGCAGCTGTAGTGCAAATTCACGGTGCCTCTGATTGGGTCACATGCAAGGCCTGTCCGGGTGAGCCACACGCAGGGCTGTTCAGCTCCACACTCTGGTGGCTCAAGTCAGTCGCTTCGGCATGGATCGATTGGTCAGGTCTCCGGCAGAAATTCAGGTGACTCGAGGAGGGTGCCGTACTCGCCAATCTTAGCTTCTCTAATGGTAGCCCCAGGACTTCATATTCAAGTGGTTTTTTGCACTTTAGTTTCATCCTGGGTTGTGAGAATGCATCTCTCTCTGTTTGCGTCTCTCCAGGGTGTTCTATTCTGGCATTTGAGCTGTCTCTCTCAGAGAGGGTCCCTCTCCTGCTACCTACCTGTCCACCATCTTTGGACTTCCCCCCCAGGGCCTGGTTTTTTAATTGTGTATATGTTCTAGATAGAAGTCCATTGTCTGAGGGACAATTGGCTAAGATATTTTATCGTTTTGACTTTAGTTTAGTGCATGGTGATAGTCCTGGGTCTAGTTTTAGTTTTTGGCATATGGAAATCCAGTTTTTCCACTACCACTTATAAAAGAGACAATCTTTCTTCCAGTGAACATTTTTGGTCCCTTTGTTGAAGATAAGGTGACTGAGTGTGTTTGTATTTGCAGTTGTATCTTCCAATGTATTCCACTGATCTTCAGGTCTGTTTTTATTCCAGTACAATGTTGATTTTATTACAGTAACTTTGTAGAATAATTTCAAGTCAGGGATTGTGATCCCTCCTTCCTTGCCTTTGCTGCTTGGAATTGCCTTTGCTCTTCTAGGTCTCTTCTGGTTCCAGATGAATTTTAGGAGTGATTTCTCTAGATCTATGAGGTATGTTAGTGGTATTTTGATTGAGATTGTGTTGAATCTGTATAATAATTTTGGGAGAATGGCCATTTTCTCAATGTTTATTCTTCCTATCCATGAACAAGGGATGTCTTTCCATTTTCTGAGGTCATCTTTGATTTCTTTCTCAGGGTGCTATAATTTTCCCTGTATAGCTCTTTTACTTCTTTCGTGAGATTAATTCCTAAGTATTTCAGTTTTTTGGATGCTAGTGTGACAGGTGTAGCTTCTCTTATTTCTCTCTCAGTGCTTTTTTTTGTTAGTGTATAGGAATGCTATTGATTTTTTGAGTATTGAATTTGCATCCAGCTACATTGCTGAATTTGTTTATTACATCTAAGAGTCTTTCAGTGGAGTTTTGTGGGTCTTCTATGTAAATTATCATGTCATCTGCAAATAATGATAATTTAACTTCCTCTTTTCCTAACTTTACTCCTTTTATTTCTCTCTCTCTTTTCTAATTGCTCTGGATAGTATTTCCAGTACCACCAAGAGCGGTGATAGGGGATATCCTTGTCTTATGCCTGATTTTAAGGTAAAGGCTTTCAGGTTTGGCCATTTCATATGATGCTGGCTGTTGATTTGTCATAGATGGCCTTTATCATATTGAGGTAAAGATCATTTATTCTAATTCTCTGTAAGTTTCTTATTGTGAATGAGTGTTGGACCTTATCAAAAGCTTTTTCTGCTTATGATCATCTATATCATTTACAGAGATGATCATCTATATCATATATAGGCATGATAATCTATAGAGATGATCATGTGGTTCTTACTTTTGGCTCTATTGATATGGTGGATTACATTTATTGATTTACATATGTTGAACCATCCCTGCATTCCTGGGAGAAATCCCACTTGGTCGGGGTGAATAATCCTCTTGACAATTTGCTGCATTCTGCTTGCCAATATTTTATTGAGAATTTTTGTATCTCTGTTCATTAGGGAGATTGGCCTATAGTTCTCTTTTTTAGTTGGGTCTTTCTCAAGTTTTGGTACTAAAGTAATATTTGCTTCCAGGAATGACTTAGGAAGAATTGCTTCCCTTTCAATTTCATTGAAGAGTTTGAGGGGTGTTGGAATTAAGTCTTCCTTTTATTTGTTGTAGAATTCTTTAGTGAAGCCATCTGGGCTTCGGCTCTTCTTTGTTGGCAAGAACTTAATTACATTTTCAATTTCATTAATAGATATTGGGTTATTCAGCAGTTTTACATCTTCCTGACCCAACTTTGGTAGTTCATATGTATCTGTGAATCTGTCCATTTCTTCTGTGTTATTGAACCTGTGAGAGTAGAGGTTTTCGAAATAGGTGTTGATAATCTTCTGTATTTCCACTGAGTCTGTAGTAATTTCACCTTTTTCATTCCTTATTGCATGAATTTGAGTTTTTCTTTCCTTTTTTTAATAAGATTGGCTAGGGGATTATCAATTTTGTTTATTCTTTCAACCAACTCTTTGATTCATTGATTCTTTGTATTGTTCTCTTAGTCTCTGTTGCATTAATTTCTACTCTGATCTTTATAATTTCCTCCCTTCTTTTGGCTTTGGGCTTGGCTTGCTCTTCTTTTTCTAGATGTTTGAGTTGTAGCATCAGGTTGTTTATTTGTGTTTGTTCTGTCTTCCTGATGTGGGAACTCTGTGCAATAAATTTTCCTCTGAGGACTGCTTTCATTGCATCCCACAAATTCTGGTAAGTTGTGTTTGTATTTTTGTTTGCTTGTAAATATTGTTTAATTTCTTCTTTAATTTCCTCCATGACCCACTGATTGCTCAAGAGTGTATTATTCAGTTTCCATGTGCTTGTGAGGTTTTTGCAGTTGCTTTTATCATTAATTTCTAGTTTCGTGGCACTATGATCCGATAACATGCATGGCATAATTTCAATTCTTTTGTATTTACTTAAATATGTTCTGTGAGCTAGTGTATGGTCTATTTTAGAGAATGTCCCATGTACTGCTGAGAAGCAGGTATATTCTGATGCTGTTGGATGGAACATTCTGTATACGTCTATCAAGTCCATTTGTTTACAGGTGTGATTCAGTTCTGTTATTTCTTTGCTGATTTTCTGTCTAGTTGATCTGTCTTTCTGTGTCAATGGCATGTTAAGGTCTCCTGTTATAATTGTGTTGTTGCTTATTTTATTTTTCATTTCTGTTAATACTTGCTTTGTATAGCTGGGTGCTCTAGAATTTGGTGCGTATATATTTAAGATTGCTATCTCTTCCTCTTGAAGTTTTCCCCTAACTAGTATGTACTGACCTTCTGTATGTCTTTGGATCATTCTTGGTATGAAATTCACATTGTCTGCAAACAGAATAACTACCCCCCCCCTTTTTTTTGGTTTCCTGTTGCATGAAGTATTGTTTTCCATCCTTTGACTTTCAGTCTATGGGTTTACTTTTGGGTTATATGGGTTTCTTGTAGACAGCATATGGTTGGATGTTGTTTCTTGATCCATTCTGCCAGTCTGTTTGTTTTTATTGGTGAGTTGAGACCACTTACATTAATGGTTATAACTGTTATATATTGGTGTATTGTTGACATGCTGTTATATATTTACCTTTCCATTCTGTTTAATTGTCTGCCTTGCTTGGTGATTTTATCCTATGTGTATCTAGAATGTCTTTCAGTATTCTTTCTAGTGTTGGTTTGGTGTTCATGAAGTTTTTCAGCTGTTCTTTGTCATGGAAGTATCTTATTTCTCCATCTATTTTGAAGGACAGTTTTGCCAGGTATGTCAGTCTGGGTTGGAAGTGGTTTTCCTTTAGGATTTGAAATACTTCACTCCATGCTCTTCTTGACTTCATTGTTTGTGTTGAGAAGTCTGCTGTGATTCTGATAGGTTTTCCTTTATAGGTGATCTGTCTTTTCTTTGTAACTGCTTTTAGTATTCTGTTCTTATGGTGGATTTCTGGAATGGTGATTATTATATGTCTAGGTGTAGTTTTATTTTGGTTAAGGCTATTTGGAGTTCCATATGCTTCACTAATTCATATCTCAGTTTTTGTTCTCATGTTTGGGAAGTTTTCAGCTATTACTTCTGTAAATAGCCTCTTGATATCATTTGAGCTGTCCCCTTCTTTTTCATTTATCCCTATTAATCTTATGTTATTTTTCTTTGCATCATCTTGCAGCTGTTGAATTGTTATTTCATGATTCTTTGTTATTTTTAAAAGATCTTTCCTTTCTTGTTCACTAGCTGTGATCTTATCTTCAAGGTCTGAAATTCTATCTTCACTTTCATTGAGGTGGTTTTTATAGCTTTCAATAGAATTTTTGATTTCCTGTATATCTCTTTGAATCTGTTTTATGTATTCTGTTTGTTTTTTATAGTGTTCATTCAGGGATTCTATCTGTTTGCTTTGTTTCTCTAATTTTTTAGCTGTGTCTTCACTAGATGTGTTCACTATATAGGAAAGGAAGAAGTTAAATTATCACTATTTGCAAATGACATGATACTCTATATAGAAGACCCAAAAAACTCCATTAAAAGACTACTAGAGGTAATAAACAAATTCAGCAGTGTAGCTGGGCACAAAGCCAGTGCTCAAAAATCAACAGTATTCCTGTACACAAACAAGAAACTCACTGAGAGAGAAATAATGGAGATATTGCCCTTCAAAATAACATCTAAAAAAGGGAATACTTAGGAATCAACTTAACTAAAATGTAAAAGACCTGTACACTGAAAATTATACTATGTAAAAAAGGAGATTGAAGAGGATATTAGAAAATGGAAGGATATTCCTTGCTCTTGGCTAGGAAGAACCAACATTGTGAAAATGGCCATACTCCCAAAACTGTTATACAGATTTAATGCAATCTCAATCAAAATACCATTGATATACCTCACAGGTCTAAAGAAAACACTCCTAAAATTCATTTGGAAACAGAAGAAATCTAGAATATCAAAGCCAATTCTGGGCAATAAATTCAAGGCAGGAGGCATCTCAATTCCTGACTTGAAGCTGTACTACAAAGCCACAGTGATAAAATCAGCATGGTACTGGCAAAGAAATAGACCTGAGGATCAGTGGAAGAGATTAGAAGATGCAAGTATAAGTACAAAGACACTCAGCCACCTGATATTTGACAAAGGGCTAAACATGTTCACTGGAAGAAGGATAGCCTCTTTAATAAATGGTGTTGGAAAAATTGGCTCTCCACATGCAGAAGACTGAAACTAGATCCATGCCTATCACCGATGCACAAAACTAAAGTCTAAGTGGATCAAAGACCTAGACCATTAAACAGAAACACTAAATCTACTGGAAGATAAGGTAGGTAGAAATCTTGGAGACACAGGGGTAGGCAGAGAATTCATGAACAAAATGCAAACTGCACGGGAAACTCTTCAGAGAATCAACAACTGGGATCTCATATTATTGAAAAGTTTCTGCACTTCAAAAGAAATCACCAGCAGAGTGAAAAGAAAACCCACAGAATGGGAAAGAATTTTAGCCAGCCACCCTTCAGACAAAGGACTTATATCAAGAACATATAAAGAATTGAAAAACATCAAGCCCCCCAAATTCAAAGACCCTCTCCAAAAATGGGCATCTGAGATAAACTCACAGTTCTCAGATGAAGATATACAAATGGCAAATAAATACATGAAGAAATGTTCACCATCACTGGTCTCTTGAGAAATACAAATTAAAACAACATTGCGATTTCATCTCACTCTGGAAAGAATAGCTGACATCAAGAAATCAACTGATAACAAATGTTGGCGAGGCTATGGGGAAAAAGGAACACTGTTCCACTGTTAGTGGAAGTGCAGACTGGTGCAACCACTATGGATATCAGTATGGAGAATTCTCAGAAGACTAGGACTGAAAGTTCCATCCAACCCAGCTGTTCCCCACCTTGTTATTTTCCCAGAGAAACTGAAAAAGGTCATGTCACAGTGATATATGTGCACCCATGTTTATAGCAGCACAATTTGTAATACTAAATCGTGGAAGCAACCCAGATGCATATCTGGGATGCATAACCACAGAGTGGATCAAAAAGATGTGGTATTTTTACACAATGGAGTATTACTCAGCTATGAAGAAGGATGATCTTGAGGCCTTCATATGTAAATGGAGACAACTTGAGACTATCCTCATTAGTGAAATAAATAAGAACCATATTTATAAATGTGGCATTGTATCTGTAGTATAAAAAGTAATAAGAACTGTAGGAGTAATAAAACCCAAAATGTACAGTTGCTACTGTAAAAAAGAGAGGAAAAGAAAGTGCTCTAAAGGATATAACTGCATGTATGTTTAAGTGTGTAAGATGGATGACCATATTACTATTTTTGTTAGATCGTGGAGCAGACTCACAGTCACTTACCCAGGCAGCAGGCTTGTTGCTCATTTTCCCAGTGCCCTAAGTTCCAACGTGGCACAGATCTCAGGAGACACTGCTGCTTCTCACCCTGGGGCTTGCCAGAACACAGCCACTTACCAGGGTGGCAGGCTGGTTGCTTGTTTTCCCAGCACCCTAAGTTCCAACCTTTTAGATTTTTTTATGTAACCTCAAATGTAGTTCATACAGTTAAAGTTGGCAAATTTAAGGTTATCTCAGTTGGTAGTTTTCTAGGCTATGTTTAATGATGTTGTTATTGCTTATTTTACCACTTTAACTAAAGTGACATAATGGTTCCAACCAACTGTTCTTCCTGCCATACCAAGACTCAGATTACCTCAAGGTCCTAGAAAATATTTCAGGCAACTTCCAAAGAACCAGGAACTGGGCCAAGCAAGCAGCAACTTATCATCACCAACAAACTGAAGAGGTAGGATCTTGCAACAGACTCCAAAGCCAAAAACCAGCTACACCTGGAACATAGCTCTGAGAAGTAGTCATTTCCTAAAGTTTCTGAATATTATAAATAAAGCAACTCACCATAAGAATTTTGAAAGCATCAACACAGGAATTAAACTAAAAAAAGGAATATAATTTTTATATAATTTTGTATAATCTCTCATCTTTCAGTGACACTGGTTGTGATTTTGCTTTCTTTATTTCTAATTTCATTATGTAGGTTTAATTTTCCTTTTAGTGGCAATTTTAGTTAAGGATTTATCAATCTTGAAAAAAAAAAGTCCCAGACCGTACAGTGGCCTGAGCTGTTTGGATTGAAAGTCTGCGTGGACCTGCATCTCGGCGCGACTCTTTGGGACTGGTAAGCATGCCCTTCATCCGCAGGGAACTGCCTGGCGATCGGCATCTGGGCCAGGTGTGTTTGGGCCCGTAGCCCCGCCCTTCACGCCCAGGAAGTCTCCCAGAAAGCAGCATCTCAGGCTGTCCGGTTGGGACCCAAAACTCCCGGACCGTACAGTGGCCTGAGCTGTTTGGATCCAAAGTCTGCACAGACCTGCATTTCGGCCTGTCTCTTTGGGACCCGAAACTCTCGGACCCGCAGAGTGGCCCGGGCTGTTTGGATTGGGAATATTGTGGAGACTGGCATCTTGGCCAGGTCTGTTTGGGATCGGGGACTTTTCAGAAACC
>PVJX010044829.1:0-13006 GCA_004027295.1 Dolichotis patagonum | reverse complement strand
GAGGAGGAGGAGGAGGAGAAGAAAAGGAGGAGGAGGAGGAAGAGGAGGAGAAAGAAGAAGAAATAATGAAACAAGGAGTCTAAGGAAAAGGTTTTCTTATTGGGGTGGTGCAATAATCTTTTCTATCACTTAACAAAATCTAGAAATTTGTATCAGGGACTTAATTGCATAATTTTTCAGTGGGGTGCTATTACTTTAATGAAGTAAAAACAGTGAAAGTGAAATATTACTGGTTTAAGAGCAAATCTGTGTTTACGGATATTAAAGGTGGTTGATGCATAAAAAAAATCTGCTGATTGCCTCTGTCTCTATGAGTGTTGGATTGCTGAGCCTTAAAAGCTATGAGATAAATATCTCCATTAGGGAAGCAAACAGACCTATCTTTTTCACCTGCCACATTCTCCCCACCCAGTCCAAGCTAGCCCCTAATCATTGAATGAATGGATGGACTAAGGGTCCCCAGGGAGTGTACTCACCCACAAGGTATACAGTACCTCCTAAGAAAGATGGTACAGAATTATTTCAATTAGATCTAATGATATAAGGGAAGATATCTAATTGGCACAAGCAAATTTCTTCTAGAGGGAGAAATTATATATTTATATGTATATACCTGCTGTAGTCAAGGGTTGTGAGGAGAACAATTAGAATCAGGACAGGCAATTTATAATATTATTTTATGATGGTCACCCAGAGTTAACACAAGAAAGTTTAGGAAATCTATCCACAACACCAAAGACACAGAATATTCAGCCAAGGCCTGAATCCTACAGCAATGCCCTACATGAGCCCAGATGAAAACCCAGAGCCCATGACAATGCCTCCCCCAAGTCCTATTGGTGATTTAGAGCCCATGAAAAGGATTCACACCAGTCCGTTTTACAGATCTGCGCTAGGAAGGTCCAAAGGTCAGCAATGGAAGCTAGGAAGTCTATGCCATTCTACGCTGGAGGGTTCTACGTTGGAGCCGAGAAGTCACGCTCATAATAAAGACCGGGACTGTCCTGAAAAGCACCGCAGCCATCCTCAGTGACACGGAGGTCCCGAGCTCCTCCGACGATAAGCACAGTCGAGTGCATGCCAGGAAGCCAGCATGACAAATTTGTCCTGGAGATTAAGTGGCATATGTCTTCCCCGCCGGAGCCAGGAAGCAATGCTCAATGTAAGGACCAGAGCTCCTCCAGGAGACCCAATGGCTCAAAAAACAACACTTAATGAAACCCACAATGCCTCAACACCTTTCTTCTTTTCCACATCTCTATTTATGCTGGCAACTTTCCTCAGGTGAAACATCTACACTCAGCAACATGGTGATTTAATTCCGCTGGCGTTAAATTGACCACCAGGTTTTTATCTATAACAATACCCATGTACATATATATTCTATTTTATGCTTTGCACAATGACTCCTTTCTGGCACATTCTAATTTTTAAGGCTCTGTACATACATAACATACTAAGGCGGGAAGGTGGTGTGTCAAAGCATGATCGTATGGGTCAGGACTCTTCAATATAAGACAAAATCTCATTCAAATTGCTTCACAAGTTAAATACACACATCTCATCAAGCATGACTGAAACCACACACAAATGCCAGCAGAGTATATCTCTCTCTATCCCTAAGCCTGTTTCCTCTGCACTGTTATCCTTCCTAGCTGGCCTGTACTTAAATAGCCAGAAAGAAACAGAGAGCCCTTGAAGTTTTATCATTCTAAAAACTCAAGAGGAAAAAGAGAGCTTCTCTTTTCAAATAGTTTCTGCTACACTAATCAGGTTGCCTCTGACTGGCCAAGCTTAGATCACATGCCCATCTTTGAGCCAATCACTGGTCCAACCCTTGAGTAAGAGAAATGGGACCAGCCCTACTTGACCCATTAAGAATATAAGCAGAGAAGAAGTGGTAGGTGGTGCAACCCTCAAAGAATATCAAGTGCTAATAACAAAAAGAGTAAATGGATGCTAGAAGACTAGTATGGCAGGTGTTTAAGTGAGGTTGAATAGGGCCATGTCTAGTAGGCTGTTAGAAAATGATAAAACTTTTGCCACTACTGAAGCCATGCATGTGCTGAATGATAACAGATGGGCGCCAGGGCCAGTGAGCAGCTGCATGAAAGGAGCCAGCAGGGCTGGTAGAGGAAACCAAGCGACAATTCGTCTTATAGCCTAAACACTCCCCCAGGTCAGTTTTACTACACGAGGTACCCAAACTGACTCAGGCACTTTCCAAGTTGCAAAACTTGTTCTCAGATTCAGCAGATATATTTGCAACTGTTTTATGACCAACAGTTAAACAGGAGGAAATTAAGGGAGAAAAATCAGATACAGCTTCATGCATAAAACTCAGCCATACAATTAACAGAGCCCACATTAATCACACATCAGTTAGGCCTCAGTGGTTTGATAGTTATTTGTTGGCAGAAAGAAACTCATCCTGATAGGCAAAGAGGGTCGATGCCAGTACAACTGAAAGGCTGAAGTGTAGAGCTCCTATCATTAATTAATCAAGTAATCGCTCTCTTTGTAGTATTTCTGTGATACTTGGTAATTAGGTTTTTAAAATGTTTCTCCCCCGTTTAGCATTGGTTTTCCAGCATACCCAACATTCCTTTATCTAGTGGAAAATGAGATGTGTTTTTAATAATGAAACCCTGGTATTTGTAGATCATGTTGTACTTTATGAAATGGCTCACTGGAGTCTTCCCGAAGCCTTTGGAGATAACCAGGACAAATATTATTCTCCCAAGTAACTACTGGAGTGTCTGGCATGGAGGCAGCTTCATATAATTGCCAGCAGGGCCAGATTTTCTTACAAGGAGAGTAATGCTGGAGCACTCAGAACTCTGGTTCTAGAGGACAGCACAGACAAGAGGAGCCACACAGCCAGAAGAGATCCATCATTTGTGTTCAGGTCCCAGAGGTCATAAGTCAGTCCTACACAAATGCAAAGGAGTTAAGTATACCTGAGCTTAAATGGAAATATCGCAGGCTTATGAATGATAACCCTGTAAAGACAGAAGAAAAGCAATAACATAGAAAATCCGAGCAGATGTATTGCATAAAACAATAAAAAACTTAAATGATGCCTCACATTCCTATTATGGTTTAGAATTCTTCCTGTCTCCTTGAAATGCATCACCTGTTTAGTCCTGAAATTCTGTATGCCTCTATCTCTGTAAACTACCAATATCTCTATGACATTGAGAAATCTTACCAGAAAGAGGCAAGGTCTTGCATTGCTAGGAGACCTTTGTCTTTCCTATATTTTTAGCTCTTGCCAAGCTGAAAATATAGTAACCGTATTCAGGAAATGGTTCTTTGTTTTAATTAGAAAATCATTGGCTCATTGAATTAATGTTGCTTCCTTGTTGCTGGACTCTGAAGTCCACTCTTGGAAACCTCATTCTTAAAGATATTAATTACAAAAACAAAGTCAGCTGAACTGACTCTAAATCACTCACGCCATTCGTTTAGTCTATATACCTTTTGAAGAATATGATGCCTTGTTCGATGGTGGAGATGATGGAAAGTTACAGTCCCTAACCTAAATGATTGGACATGTAAACCAAACATTACTGAAACAGCAGCAGCAGCAACAAATAATGACGGATGTTTTTGAGCACCTATCTTAGGCTAGGCACTGTTCCAAGGGCTTTCCTGGTATTCTTTCTTTTAGTTCTTACCATAACCACGCAAAAAGATATGATCATTAGTGCCATCTTACAGAAAAACTGAAGATAAAAGTGGGCCAGTAACTTGCCCAAGTTCACAGAGTTACAGTAGATCTCGAAGCCAGTCTTGGAGCCATAATGTTCTCTCCATACCATGAGGATCCCAGTCATGGCAGGAATCAAGTTCAGTGGTAGCCCAAGGAAAGAAGTAGAAAAATGTCCTTATAGGAGCTGGGTAAGCATCACAGGAGACTGAGCATTTCAGCCAAAACCTATTGGATTGGAAGCATGAGCTTCCAGGCCAATTGGTGGGAAATGGCATTCCAAGCCAAGGGAACTGCATGGCTGAGGTGCAAAGGCAGGAGAAAGTTGAGTACATCCTATGACACTCACTCAGTCAAAGTGGACTCAGCCACGGAGGGTGGCGAAGGAGTGGGAGACAAGGCTATTGAGGAAGGCAGGATATGAAAGCTGACTTAAATGCTTGATGCTTTGAAACACATCAAATTGGGTACGCCACACGTTTTGATGCAAAAAATGTTACCCTAGTACTCATTCTCTGGCACTCAATGCACAAGCTAGATCTCATCAGTGTGGATTGCCTCCATGCCTTGATGTCTTCTCTAGCAACTGGTACTGAACAGTACCAGTCCTTTTTAGCACTCTCTGCGCCTCCTGGAATCAATTAATACAAGCATCAAGGTACCACTGTATAAGGTATCTATGTTATTATCTTCATACATGAAACAAATCTGTAATTTAACCTTGGTAATTGATAGCTCTCACTGTTTGAATAACATCAATGTGAGTTTAGTTTGCTAGGATCTCATTTCCTTGGTAAACTGGCTAATTTTACTGTCATTGTTGAATGTCAAAAATCTCTGACATAAAGGCTTTAATATCACATTTGTTTTAGTTTTCTTTTCAATCCCCTGGGAGATTTAAAACACTACAAATTACCTATGGAATCTAAGCTAATCAATTTAGATTCATAAATTTGGGTTCACCAAACCATATCCGTATTCCATATTAATCACAAATGTGTATAAATAAAATCAATGTTAAAAGACTGAATGAAAAGACACCAGTATTTTGAGTTTCCTTTTTTTTTAGTTATGTGTGCATGCGTGTGTGTGTGTGTCTAGGCATCAAACCCAGGACTTTGTACACACTAGGCAGGTCTCTACCATTGCACTGTAACTCCTACTCTTGAGTTATCTTTGAATAATGTAAAATGTTATAATCTTTAAAATGTTTCCATAATGAGCCTTGCATCAATTTTAAGAATTCAGGACAAAATTCTAGATTGCAGAACAGATGTTTTTAAAATCAAGGTAATAAATGTACATAGTTCAAAAGTCAAATTTTTCCAAAATTATGAAATTTAATATTATTAAATATCATTATAATTATGAAAATAATAGCTTGCCTTTTACTTTCACCTCCAGCCTTACTCCCTAAACTGATCTGCTAGGCTTTAACATGTGCATTCTATAATTAGGTAGGAATATTGTAGTTCTTCTTTGGCTCTATAGCATATATGGGCTTATACAAGACTTAGCTTACTTATACTTCCTCCGTTCTGCTTAACTTCCTCATTTATTTGTAACACTACATTTCATTCACTTACCTTTGAAATTTTAAGTAATAAATATAAACAACCTTTCGTATGTGTGTGTGTGTGTACATGTGTGTGTCTGTGTGTGTGCATGTGTGTGTGTGTGTGTGTGTGTGCTGGGGATTAAACTCAGAGCCTTGGCACTGGGCTACATTCTTAGTCCTTTATTATTGCTTGTTTGTTTTTAGAAAAAAGTTCTAAGTCACTTAATGTCCCATGCTGGGCTTGCACCGTGATCCTCCTGGTTCAGCTTCCCAGAGTGCTGGGACTACAGGCCTGCATACCACTGTCACTTCTAGGCAGACCGTCTTTCTTACCATTCGTGCCCTGTGTGTGCAGAGAGAACACGAATGCTGCCAGCCCTGTCTTTAGCTCGCCTACCTCCGCATCTTCAGCATCCCTATCTTTGGTGTTCAAGTGGGTACCATTTACATTCACTTCTGTCATTATAATTACATCTTCCTCGCTTTCTCATCTCATTCTAAAATGTGGAAACTACTAACAGTATTTACATTATCATGACTACATAATCATTGGTCAATATTTTACACTTTACTTCTTTTGTGTCTACTGACCCTAACGTAAATCCCCTTTTTTCCCCAGACCTCTCTCCTTGAACCTTCTGTCCTCCCACTAACACCCAGAGAGTTGGTTCTGTGGGTACAGTGGATGCTGTGGTTGACTCTCCCACATCCATTCTGTCACAGATGGCTTTCCTGAACACCTTTTCTAAAATTCTATCTTTCCCAACACTACCTATCACCTCTTCTGCTTTATCTCACTAGCATATATCACCCTGTCACAGAAAGATATTTTACATACTTACCTGGTTTATCATCTGTTTGCCTGAATGTAAGTTTCATAAAGGTGAGAGACTTGTTCTATTTTATTTTCTGTTTTATCTCTGGTGCCTACAACAGTGCCTAGCACACAGTAGGCAATGAACAGAAGAATCAAGGCCACTCAGTAACCAGCAGCCCTCAGCAAATTTGGGCTGCAAAGAGAAGCCCGTTTCTCTCCTGACAGCTATGTACAAAGAAACATTTGCTAGGGTTGTTTCTAGCCACCATACATGACCAGGAGGAAAAGCAAGGATGACAGCACAGAAAGATACTAGAAGTCTTCACCTTTGCTATCTCAAACCAAGTAATGAAGTAGACAGTCCTCTCTACCTTCTATTTTTGATAAGGCATATTTGAGTTAAATTTTCTATTTTCAGTCAAAGAATCTTACAAGCTACCTTACTCTGCTGAGCACATGCTCTCCTTATGGAGTTCATTCTTTACTTTCTTGAACCCAAGTCACACTTTTACAGAGTTGATACTTTTTTTAGTTTACTCCCTGGTTTTTTCTTATTATATCCTGAATAACTGTCTGAGAAATATATGGTGGAAATAACTTTTTGAGTCCTTGAATATGTTAAAATACTTTAATTTCTCCTTTAAGCATCTCTGGTGGATTGGGTAGGTATAGAATTCTAGGTTGAAAAATCATAAACTCAGCATTTCCAAAGCATCACTCAAATTACATTTTACTATCCACCATTGCTGATGCAGTATTTGGGTGATCTACTGCTATTCTGGGAAATAGGATAGCCACATTTAGCAAATAAAAATATAGGACACTTAATTAATTTTGCATTTCATATAAACAACAAAATATTTGGGGCATGCTCAAAAGTTATCCATTGTCTTTATAAACATCCAATTCAACTATGTCCTATATTTTATCTGTCACTCCTACAAGGGAAGATTTTAGTATAGTCCCTGAGTTTTCTGGATGTTTTGTTTTGCTTTGCTTTGTTTGGTAACACATAGTACTAGCACTGACTTCCAAAAACAGAGTATGATTCTTGTTGACATGTTTAACTGGTAAAATACCATTGCCTAACACAAAACCCAGCTCTCTATGTGCTTATGTTTGTGGAATTAGGAAAAAAAATTGACAGTACATCAACCTTAGACTCTGAAAATCTCTAAAGAATGTACTTATCAGAGTAGAGGCATGGCAAGACTATTGTGCTCCACATAGAGCCCTTTAATATAGTTAAATTATCTGGTTTCAAACCTGGCTACTTCTACAAGCATCAGTGAATAACCTCAGAAAAGGACTAAGTTCATGCTGAAAAGTTTTGCTTTGTAAGGGTAAATAATCCGGACACATTCCAGAGTTGCCATGGAGTTGCTTTCCTGTGACCCACCAGAAAGATACACTACCTCTAAAGAAGATGGTGATTTGCTTGTGAGATACATATTTCACAAGGTTACCTCTGAGTGAACTAGCCAGAAAGCAAGTGAAGTGGCAGAGAGATAAGAAGTAATCACTTTGGAAGGTAGTGGTAAAATCAAGCAAGGTTAAAAAAAAATTGGCAAAGAAAGTAAATGAACTGCAATCAGTAGAGAGAGAAACAGAGAGAGACTGAAACAGATTACTTTGGAGTCATTGAACTAGATATGGCCTCAGAAATCTTCCAGTCCAGGGCTGGGGCAGGGAGAGCTCAGTAGTAGTGGACTTACCATCCTATTATATGTGAGGCCCTGGGATCAACCTATACCCTCCAAAACAACAAACAAAAACCTAGTTAGTCCAGTCCCTCATTTTAGAGGGGACAACACCAGGAAGAGATTGTGAGAGTCACCAAACTAGACTAGACCAGTTCCCGATTCCCAGACCAGTCATTTTCTCTGCTTCACTGCTGCTATTTGGGGCCAATTGCACAACAGCCCTATTTAATCATCCTGACAGCCTCCGAGAATGATAAACCTTCTCTGCAATGATCTGACTCAGCTCAGAGAAGCAGCTTCACCAAGTGTCCCATTGTAAGGCAGTCTACTCCAAGGAGAAACTCAGAGGGTATAGAAAAGTGTCCCCTGGCCAAAAATATTCCATGCACCCACTCACCAGTGTGCCTAAGGATACACCTTGAGGTAAAAATGATTAATAGATGATGTATCTATGGATCAAGTCTCCAAATGAATGTAATTATGTATTGCAAACATATACTAATTTTTAAAGTGAAACTAAATAAATAGATAGGTCTGTTGAAATGCAAGTGACTACATTTAACACTTTGCTTAGATTTTTGAGGGTCTCCTAAACAAAGAAAGGATTGATGATTTGCTGCATAGGACAAATGCATTTTGATTGGAAGGGGTAGAATGATTAGACAGTGGTCTGAATTGTAACAGGACCCATCAGGTTCAAATAGCACCAGGTGCCTACTTCACCATCATCATTTCATATAAGAACAAAGCAACAGATTGCTTTGTGCTCTGATCATTTTCCTGTCATCAGATTTCACTTTTGGTACCTGGTGTCACAGTAAGACATTTTAGTAGACATGGTTTCTTTGATTACTTGAATAATTCACATTTCATATCTGAATATGGGTGTTTTCAGCAGAACAAAGTCCCTTCAAATAGCAATTTTGTTTTCAACATCAAGAATTACTGTGCCTGGACTTAAACTCAAAAATGTTATTTATCATATCCATGAAGGTCATTCACCTTCTTTTCTCTGTGGCCAAAAGTTAAGGAAGATGATGTTTGAAAGTCATCTTTTAGTGCTATCAATGAAGAGGTGATTTCTAGCCATGGCAGGTATAATGCCATGATAGAGGTCAAGGATAGAGTACTACGCCTTATTAAATAGTGAATGGAATGCAGATGAAAAAGTGGTAGAAGTTAATGAATACAGCCTTTAAACCAAAAAGAGAAAATATTTTGGTTGGATAATTGATTGGTTAGTTGGTTTTGACTGTGGAACAGACAAGCATTTCTGAAAATCAGGTCCTTTGATTCCTTGTTTGCTTGGGCTCTTGATATCTCTCTATTATGCAAATTTTTCATTGGGTCATAGGAGTACAAACACAGTAGGAGAGGGTCATAAATTCCTCTTGGGCATGGTAAGAATAAGGAAAATAAATACCTGATGATGCAAACACTTTCCAAATGTTAGACAGTAGGGTAGCACTCTACTAATAACTAATAAATTTTTGACCTTGACAATAACAGTATGAGGCAGATAACCTATTTTCTTTATTTAATAGATGAAGAAGTTGAGTCTTAAGATTAACCCACTTCCTCAAGATTACAGTTATCAAGATCCAAATCAGAGCATTAACCCCTAATTGTACTCTCATAGGAATGCACAGTAATACTGCTCTAGTATCACCAGTTATTAAATGCCTTAAAATGTCAAAACTCATATTTTTCTAGGTACAGTCATATGTATTGTCAATTTCATATTATTGCACTTTCAAGATAACAGTGTGAAAAAGTGAAGCAGAAAGTATGATTGTTATTGAAAATAGGCTCCCCCCGCCCCAGGGAGTCACTAGGTGGAGGACTAACAAAGCCTGGGACAGCTCAGTGGCTACAGGATCCTGAAGGGGAGAGATTGAACCCTCTGCTGTTTTTAGCAAGTAACACCTGCTCCCCAGGTTAGAGAAAATAAACTCATTCCATCAAAATGCCAGAACACAGGCACTCCGGCTGATTTATCAGAGGTTCAAGTGAGAAGCTTCATAAATAATAACCAGTGAGCTTACTTCCAATTAGAAAAAAATGTTAAATATATAAATAAAGCAGGTTTTAGCTACTACTAAAATTCCTATTCAAAGTAATTTACAGTAAGTCTCTTAAAATTTGAATAAAAACTACAGAACATCATTGTTTTGGACTAAGATTGTTATGGATTGAGAACTGGCGGTCACCTTAATGCCAGGGGGATTACATCAGCATGGTGCTAAGCGTAGATGTTTCACCTGAGGAAGGTTGCCAGCATAAATGGAGACGTGGAGAAGGAGAAAAGAGAGCGTTTAGAACATTAAGGTGTTATGGCGTTGAGACGTTGAGGTGTTGTGGGTTTTCCTACATGTTGCTGTTTGAGCTGTTAGGCTCTCCTGAAGAAGCTCTGATCCTCACACCAAGCATTGCTTCCTGGCTCTGTAGGGGAAGACGTGTGCCACTTGTCTCCAGGATGAAGTCGTCACACTGGCTTCCTCGCATGTACTCGACTATGCTTGTTGGAGGAGGAACTCGGGGCCTCCGTGTCACTGAGGATGGCTGTGGTGCTTTTCAGGACAGCCCTGGTCTTTGTTGTGAGTGTGACTTCTCGGCTCCAGTGTAGAACCCTCAACCTATGAGCACAGATCCTTCACCCTGCTGGCACAGACTTCCTAGTTCCCACCGCTGACCTTTGGGCCTTCCTGCCACCAATCCATAAAAGAGACTGGCGTGAGTCCTTCTTGTGGGCTCTAGACCTCCAGTTGGACTCATGGAAGGCATTGTCATGAGCTCTGGGTCTTTATCTGGACTCATCTGGGACATTGCTGTAGGATTCAAGCCCTTGACTAAATATTCCATGTCTCTGGTGTTGTGAATAGATTTCCTGTATTTTCTTGTGTTAACTCTGGGTGAACATCATAAAAATAATATAAACTCCATGTCCTGATTCTAATTGTTCTCTGTACAACCCCTGACTACAACAAAGATGTTGTTCTGGGTTTCAACAAACCAGATTAAAAATCAAAATGAAGTCCTTCATTTTGAAGATACATGTCATCACACTGAAACTAAGTTGCTTATTGAACTTTCCAAGAAATGAGGCTTAGAGAGACAATAGTCTAATTTCCCAAACAGATCAGTTTTGATTTGGAGGATAATGAAGTTCCCTCTGCCTTCATCTGTATGCAGGAAAAGGTAACTTGAAATAATATGATATTAACTAATCAGTTATTTCCTTACAGTTCTGCCTTTCTGTCTCCACCTTACATGGAAAGTAACTTGGAAATAACCAATCTGATTTTGCTTTTTTGTTTCTGTTTTCCTTAAGTCCTTTTCTGTCTATAAAACATCTTCAGCTTGGTGATCAGAATGCACATTCTATTTTATAGAATAAAATATTGCCTGATTCTAGAATTTATAAAACAGCCAATTAAGATCTGTAAATTGTTCAACTTTTGCCCTTTAACAAATCACAAGACTCTTTGATGAGATGGTAATTAGCCTCAGGAATAAAAAAACACAAGTAGATTCATATCCACTGAATACATTAACTAACCATTTTTAAAAAGCAATACTCATCAGTTAAGGAAAGGAATCACTAGTTCAAAATAGAAAGGTCAGCCCAGGTAACTTTGTGGATAATTTGGTGGCAAGAGCTGTGTCTTATTTTTCAGGTATTCCTAGGATACATTATCTGGGACAAAATTATGACCTTCTCTACCACTTACCTATGCTTCAATCACAAAAATAAAAAAACCAAAGATATGCTTATAAAAAGTACTTAAATGAACACAGAAGAAACTGAAATAACACCAATCAACTCTGGTCTGATATCTTTAAGGAGCTGCCTCACTTTTCCCTTTTTGTTTGTTTTGGTTTTGTGTTCTTGTTTGTTTGTTTGTTTGTTTGAGACAGGGTCTCCATCCTGCACTTGAACTCTCTGTGTAACCTAGGCTGGAATCAAACTCATGATCATTCTGCTGTAGCCTTCTGAGTGCTGGTATGGACATATGTTTGGCTAACTTTTATGTATTAAAATGTGTAACTTTAACACACATTGTAGCAATTCTATTTTTAGTGGATAAGTGTAAGTCACACATTAAAATCTTTATTCTAACCAAAGATAATACTACTATTCAATAACATTATAGGTCCATCTTTTCATTGTAATTGTGTCTAACTGACCACCTTTCTTTGGTGTTCCAATCTGAGATGGCAGAAAGAAGCTTTCTGCTAGAGTCCCAGCTTCAGATTCAAGAACTCCTCTTAGCTTTTTTCCATTCTGTCTTACCTTCCACTGTATGTCCCTATCCACTATGTTATGCATATGAATGATACCCGCTTTTCCTTGTGTTCACTGAATCTCCATGAATGACACCATTATCTTTCCAGTTATTCAAGTGTGGCATTTTGGAACTATCAATCCTGAATCTGCTCCTTCTTTCCCTCAGGGTACATGCACATCCACACTCACATATCTTTTTTTTTAAATTTTTTATTTGAAAGATAATAAAACAAAAGAGGGCAGTACAGAGCAGATCACAACAGGACAACATAGGCAACACAGTACTTTACATTAAGACAACTGGATCTCAACAGTAGCTAACACCATATCACTTACTCTGCTATAGTTGAGCATAGTTTCAAATACAATAATATCAAACATAACACAATAGTATAAAGCCATGCATAGAGTGAAAGAATTACAGGGCTTTCTGAACTGAATAACAGAAAATGATCAATGGGTACTATAATATCTCATTTTTGATAAAAAAAATTTTGTTTAAACTATCACACATATTCAAATCCCAATAAGACACAATGTGATAGATAGAACCAATGGTAGTAGAACAAAATAAGCATGATAGGACTTCTAAGAGGGATGATATTAAATCATCAATAGCTGTCATAATGTTTTGTTTTCTTCAAAACAGCTGTTTATATCATCACGCATGATATAGTCAAACAAAACAGAATAAAACCATTCCAACTGATGATTGAAAACACTGAAAGGCTTCAAAGCTATGAGATGGGGACTCATGCTTACCATAAAGTCTTATATACTCTTATCAACTCTCATACTAGGGAGACTATATGGTATTTACCCTTGTGAGTTTGGTTTATTTCGCTTAAGAGAATGGTCTCAAGTCGTGTCCATTTATTTATAAATATCTCTATGTGATCATTCTTTATAGCTGAGTAGTACTCCATTG
>PVJX010044828.1:0-12999 GCA_004027295.1 Dolichotis patagonum | reverse complement strand
CAGTTGTAACCCCAGCCCTCGGGAGGGTGAGGCAGGAGGATCGCCGGGAGTTGAAAGCCAGCCCGAACTTCGCGGGGAGACCCTTTCTTTAGAGTTTTATTTCTATTTTATTTATTTATTTTTTCTTTCTATTTTTAGCAAGTAGAATTAAGATAACAGTTGAGTCGGGAGCGACGATCTAGATTAGAAAGTTGAACTACATTGAAGTCGGATGAAGTTTTTCACGAATAACAAAAAAGCGATTGTGCGGGGATTATCCACGCTGAGCTGGGCGCGGCGGGAAGGCGCGGCTGCGCTGGGGATGCTGATTCTCCGGCGCCCTCTGCTGCTCTGTGGCCGCATCAATCCCGAGGCGCTCTCGGGATTTCCCAATAACAAGCCACCACCTCCACCTGAGCTCCCGGGTGGGCGCTCAGCCGCGCTGGCAGAAACTTGCAGTTTCATTTAGCAAAGTTGCGACCCCCAGCATTCCCTCAGGCTCACCCATCAACACATCGCCCCAAACGAGCCAAAGATTCTAAGCAGAAATCTGTATGAGACGTTTCCACTGCATTTTTCAACCAAAATGTTTTGCATTCCATGTAATAATATTAATTCCAGACATACCTGACTTCTTTTGGAAGTTTTAAATTCTTATTTCTGCTGGGGACCGAGCTTGGTGGCAGAGCACGTGCTTCGCATATGCAAAGGCCCTGAAATTTTTTTTCAGGACAAAAACATTTTTTATATTATTTTGCCAGATTCTCAAATGATAGATTAGATACATATTTAGAAAATTTTCGGCAATACTGTTTACAAAAAAGCCCCCCCCTTTTGAGACAAGGTCTCGATATATATCTCAGGCTGGCCTTGAACTCTTAGTGATCTTCCTGCCTCAGCCTCCTGAGTGCTGAGATGAGGGGCACACACTACCGGGTTCAGTTTAAAGCAAAACAATGTCGATAGTACAATCGAACTAACATCTAATACATTTAAAGAAAACTATTTTAATTATTTAAATTAGATTTAAGTGAATTAAGCCTTACATTTTCAGTTGAAAGTCTTAGAAAAATTAGAATTTAAATTAAATTTCAATTAAGTGAAAGTTCAAATCATCAGGAAGCCAAATAACAAGTTTGCCACAACTCTCACAGCTTATAAAATCTGAAACTGATTTCAGAGAGGAAGCACCCAACGCCATGCGGCTTACACCAGGGTTTTAGTGACGAAACAAAAGCAGTGAAAGAGGCAGGAGGGAAGGATTATAGCGATAAAATTCAATGAGTGGTTGCTCGGTTTTGAAAAGCCATAGTTATAATCATAGAACCACGAGAAGAATTAGAAAGTGAAGTATTTTAAACCTGAAACACACATATCAAAATTGCCTAGATACTGGCAAATCAGAAATTATGTGGGAATTAAGAAAAATAATGCACTGAAATTTTTTCATCTGAAATGCTGTATTTGTAAAGTATATATATATTTTTTGTCTTTTTGTTATAGGGTCTCACTATGCAGTTCAGGCTGGCCTTGAACTCGCTTTGTAGCCCAGGCTTGGCCTCAGCCTTGCAGTGACCCTCCTGCCTCAGCCACCTGAGTGCTGAGATTATAGGCGTGCACCACCACACCCGGCCTTTACAAAGTCTATTCAAAGTTCAGTAAGAAATTCCTGTTATGAGCTGTACAAACGCACAAGTGATAAAATCATTTTTGGTCACATCTTGTGTTTACTAAATTGACCGAGGCTGCCTTCCGAGGCATCCGGGCCCCGCGCCGGGGAGGAGCTGAGCTGCTCACACGTCTCCTTTGCACAAGGTGCGCCCCACTCTCTTGTGTACGAACTCTTCACGGGATGTAGCGCGTCACTTAAACAATGTTGCCGTGCTGGGGATGGAAACCTGACCGCACACGCTAGGCAAGCGCCCTGTGACTGAGCTCCACCCCAGCCTCTTCGTTCTTATACTGAGCCACGGTCTTGTTAATTTGCCCAGGCAGGACTCATTCTTGCAGTCCTCCTGCCTCAGCCTTCTGAATAGCTGAGATGACCGGTGTATATCACAGCACACAGCCTAAACTTTTTCACGCAGAATGCCACTTGACATACACTCAGGCAAGCTCTCAGTTTTGGATGTTAGATGCTGCCGAAGCTCTTCTTTCTGGAATAATGAGATGTGTGTATTTACAGGAACCTGTGATTTAATACTGCGTTGTTTATTCAAACCTAAGAATCTCCTTTTAGTAGCACATAGGTCCTCTGCTATCACAGCATGTGGTATTTTTGATGGAATGGCTGTTTTCTTTCTTTTTTTCTTTGAGACAGGTTCTCACTCTGTAGCCCAGGCTGTTCTCGAACTTGTGGCAACCTTTCTGCCTCAGCCTCCCAGCAGTAAAC
The DNA here is from genome assembly GCA_004027295.1 of Dolichotis patagonum. Taxonomy (NCBI): domain Eukaryota; kingdom Metazoa; phylum Chordata; class Mammalia; order Rodentia; family Caviidae; genus Dolichotis; species Dolichotis patagonum. The sequence goes on along the minus strand of PVJX010044828.1, from coordinate 10,628 downwards.
CTCTATGGAGCAGCCACCGTCCGGATCCCCAGTCCGACCCCGGGCCTCCGCTGCACCCTCATTGCCAGCCCGGGGTGCGGGTTTCTGACCCTCGGCCTCCCCTACGGAGCCCGCGAGCTTCGTCCTGAGCTTCCTCCCCCGCCCCCCCTGCCCAGGCCCAGCGCTCGGTCCTCGCTTTGCCCGAGGTCGCAGGCTGGGGCAGCGCTCCGCGTCCCGCTCCGAATCCGGCCGCTAGGTGGCGTGCTGTGCTCGCAGCGGAGCCGACCAGGCGTTCAGGCCCGAAGCGAATCGTGCTTGGCGCTGGGTTTTACCTGGATCCGAGTCCACCGAGCTGCGTGCTCGTTTATTGGGGCGGGGGGCGGGGGATAACGAGCAAATCATCTGCCCGTGACCGACTGCAGGGTTCACCAGGCTATGTGATTCCCGCCTGTTCGCCCCTTAGTGTCTCTGGTGACTTCACGCGCGTTTGTGCGCCCTCGGGGAGACGCATTAGGTGGGGGGTGGGAGGCTGGACCGGAATGAGCGGTATTATTCAGCTTCTGGGGATTAGACCCAGGACCTTTGCACTGAGCTATGTGGCTGGCTCTTTTTATTTTATAGAGACGAGATCTCACTGAGTTGCCTAGGCTGACCTTGAACTTAAAAAAGATCCTCCTGCCTCAGCCTCTTGAGTGCTAGGCTCACAGGTATGTGCCACCAGCTAGATTTCAGTTGTTGAGTGTTAAAAAGTACTGGATTCAGTCCAGTACTTTCACTCTGAGTTATACCCTCAGCCCTTTAACATTGTTTTTAAAAATTTCACTTGTACTTTGTTTTTCAATATGCCATATTTTAAAGAATACACAATTATGATTTGATTTTGAAACAATTTAGCAACACAAAGGGAGCCTGTCTCAGAATAAAAGAACAGGGTTATGCATGCCCCTCAGTGCAAAGGCCCTTCGTTCAATCTCAGGTACAAACAACACATTTCTCAGATTTTATCTAGAAATAAATAGGAAGGAGAAATACCAAAAAGTAGGAGAAAACACTGCCACAAATGCCAGTGGCCTAGACTCCTTACAAATGCTAATCATAGAGCCAGAGATTTATCTCAGTGGCACAGCACCTGCCTGGTAAGTGTGAGGTCATGAGCTTGATCCCCAGTATAAAAAAAAATGTAAGCATAGAAATAGTATTCACAGATGAAGAAATAAGTGGCGAATAGATAAGGAAATACATGCAATCCTTTAATAATACAACAAATGCAAAATTAAAATTTAAAAGTAAGACTAAATTTCTGACAAATTGTCAAAGACTTTTTTTTTTTTGGTATGTATTTGTTTTTCTTTTATCCTAGGACTCAGGAGGCTGAGACAGAAGGATCTCAAGTGTCCAAGACCAGTCATGCCTACCTTGGCTCAAAAAAGACTTGAGATCCTTCTGTCTCAGCCTCCTGAGTCCTAGGATTACAGATGTGTGCTGTTGGGCATGTCTGACTGACAAAGATTTCAAAGAATTTTTAAAATCAAGAAATAAAGAAGGCACTTTCAGCTTTCTGTCACTATGACAAAATACCTGAGACAATCATCTTAAAGAGGAAAGGTTCATAGTGGTTTGTGGTTTTGGAGAGGTCAGTCTAGGGTCACATGACCCTGGTAGGTCAGGGCTGACCTGAACGGTGGAGGAGGTGGGCTTCACAGTGTCCCCTCGGGGCACACCCCCAGTGACCGGCTTCCTTCCACTAGGCCTCGCTTTTTAGGTCCATGTCCCAGTAGCGCCACTGGCTGGTGACCAAGTCTTTAACATGTGGCGTTTGGGGGATTTCGAGGTCCAGATTCTAACAGCTACTCTGGAACCACAACAATGGCATATAACAGTTACCCCGAATTCTCCGGGAGCGCGCGCTCAGTAGCGTGGTCCTCGGGAGACCTCAGAACATCAGCTGCTTTTGAGTAAGAGTTTTTGCAGATGTAATGAACAAAGATATTGAGGCGGGATCATCCTAGAATACAGTGGGCCCCAGGTTCACTGAGGGATGCCCTTACGGGGAAGGGGAGGGAGGGAGCGAGGGAGAAATGAGACAGCCTCTCTGAAGATGAGCAGAGATTGAGGTTGTGCATTCATAAAACAGGAGGATCGAGAACTGCTGACAAGCTGGGTGTGGTGGCGCGTGCCTGTAAGCCCTAGACTCGAGAGGCTGAAGCAGGAGGATTAGGACTGCTGCAAATTTGAGGCCAACCTGGATTATACAGCGAGACTGTTTCAAAAATAAAAAAAGGTCCCCCCCAAAAGAATTGCTGACAAATCTAAGATTAATTGGGATTAGTAACCTGTTTATAGAGCTAATGACAGAAGGACTTCCAGGTACGGGGGAAAGAAGTTAGCACACAGCTAGGGCAGGCATAGAGAACATCAAATAGCCCAGGCCAGAGAAAGCTTCTCTGCAACACACCGCAGTTAAAAATCCCAGAAGTCCAACACAAAGACAGCATTTTGCCAGGCATGGTGGCGCATGTCCGTAATCCCAGGACTCAGGAGCCTGAGGCAGAAGGATTGTTGCAAATTTGAGACCAGCCTGGGCAACACGCTGAGGTCAAGGCCGGCCTGAGCTGCAGAGTGAGACACTGTCTTAAAAAGCCAAAAACCAAAGAAAACAAAAACAAATAAACAACAAACAAACAACCCAGAAATGAACACAATCATTTTGGCTGGGGAAGCAGCTCAGTGGCATAAGCAGTTGCCTGGAAGGCACAAGATCATGAGTTCAATCCCTGGTACCAAAAAAAAATCTTAACAGTTGTTAGAGAAATGCAACAAATCATACACAGGCAAACTCACCAGAATTACAGCAGACTTCGTAACACAAACCTGTGACAGAGGCCAGGAAGACTGGAGTGAAGGGTGTCAAGCCCTCCAAGGGCTTCCAATCCAGACTGATACACCCTGCAAAACTTTGTTTCAAAACTGACAGAAAAATAAAGGTTTTCTATGGCAATCATTGAAGGATGGTTCATTGTATGCAAAGTAGCAACTAGAACACATTATCTACGTGGAAACAAACATAAAAATCATAGGAACATCTCAATTGACACAGAAAAAGCCTTTGACAAAAATGCAAAGCTTGTTCATGATAAAAAACTAAAGAAAACAGGTGCAGAAGGACATTATCTCAATCGGATAAAAGCAATTTATGACAAATTGACTGTCATCATCATATTAAGTAAGGGAAAAACCTGAAAGGTTTTACTCTAAAATTAGGAACAAGACAAAGACGTCCACTCTCCTCATCCTGTTCAATATAGGACTCAAAACTTTAGCCAGAGCAATCAGGAAGAGATGGGCAAAGAGAGAAATGAACAGGGAAGGGGGAAGTCAAACTATCCGTGTTCACAGGCATGATCCATCCATCACATAGACCTGAACGTTCCACCAGAAGACTCCTAGAGCCAACAAGCAAATTCAGTAAGGTAGCAGGACACAGAATACTCAAAAATCAATAGCATTCCGGTACATTGATAATGAACCAACTGAGGAAGAAATTAGGAAAATAGTATCACTCACAATACCTTCAAGAAATTTTAAATAACTAGGAATTAACCTAACAGAGGAAATGAAAGCCTAACAAAGGTAATGAAAACTACAGTACTCTAAAAGGAGGTAAAAGAGGACACCAGAAAATGGAAAGGCATCCCCTGTTTCTGGATAGGCAGAACCAACATTGTCAAAATGACCACACTTCCAAAACTGATACAGAAATTTAATACCATCTCAATCAAAATACCAATGGCATTTCTTGCAGAAGTAGAGAAAACATTCCTGAAACTCATGCAAACCCAGAAAAGACCCAGAACAGCAAAGGCAATGTCAGGCAACAGAGGCATAGCAGGAAACATCAGGGTCCCAAATTACAAACTGTATTATAAAGCTATAATGATCAAAACAGCATGGTGGGTCAAAACACATGTGTGGCTCAACAGAGAATGCAGAAACAATCCAGGCACATTCAGCCGTGTGGTCTTTGATACAAGGGCCAAAAACAAAGGCTGGAGGAGAGACAGTCTCTTTAATAAATGGTGGTGGTGGGGAACTGGCTGTCCACATGCAGAAGACTGAATCCAGACCCATCTCTCTCACCATGTACTAAAGTCAAAATATACCAAAGATCTAAATATTAAAACAAAAAATTTAATCTGCTATGAGATAAGGCAGTTAAAACTCTTGAAGTCCTAGGCAGAGGCAAAGACTTTGGAGCAGAACCCCAATTTCACAAGAAGCAGCACCGAGAATCAAAAAATGGGATTAATATCAAATTAAAAAGCTTCTGCATAAAAATGGAAACAACCAACAGAGTGAAAAGACAATCTACAGACTGGGGAAAGATTTTCCCAGCCACTCTTCAGACAGAGGACTCATACCTAGAATATATAAAAAGCTAAAATAAACAGACAAAACACTCCTAAAATTTAAAGACCCAATCAGAATATGAGCAACTGAAATGAATGCAGTCTTCTCAGAAGAAGGATAAATGAAAAAACATGCAATGTCCTTGGCTGCTACAGAAATGTAAATTAAAACAATACCAATATTCTGTCTTATTCTAGAATGAATGACTATCATCAAGGTCACAAATGGTAACACAAGCTGGGAAGACTGTGGGGGGCAAGGAATCCTTCCACATTTCGGAGGGACTGGAAACTAGCGCACTCACTATGGCAGTCAGCATGGAGATTTCTCAAAAAAACAAAAACAAAACTAGAAATGACACGACCCAGAAAATATTTTCTAGCTACCTTCCTGAAAGCATTGAAGACACCGTATTACAGTGATAAATGTAGACTCATTTACAGGAGCACAACTCATAATACTTCAGTCTTGGAAGTGGCCTATATATCCGTCAACAGCTGAATGAATAGAGGAAATACGGTTTTTGTATACAATGGAGTACTAGTCTGATATATGGAAGAATAAATCTGAGCCATTTGTAGGAAAATGGATGTGCCTTGAGATCAGAATATTCAGTGAAATAAGTCAGATGCATAAGTTTAAATACTATATAATTTCTTTTCTATGAAAAGCCCAAAGTATAAATGATTTAAAAAATAAAATAGAAGACAGACAGTAGGAGACAGGAGAATAGATCTTTTGCAAATGGGAAGGGAATCTAGGGACAGAGGGAGGACAGAAAGAGAGGAGGGGAAGGTGATATAGAAAGAATTAAGACGTGTTGCGTATGTGTACCAGCATCTCACAATGAATCTAATCATGCATTTCAAATATTACCAGCAAAATAAAAATTAAAACAAACAAATGGAAGAGAAATGCTGACAGCTACCCAGAGCCAGGAGAGAGGCATGGGACAGATTTGCCTCCAGAACCCCACCAGCACCGTGACTGCGGACTTCTGGCTTCCAGAACTGCAAGAGAACCAGTTTCTGTCGTGTCCGCCACACTTTTTGTGGCTCTTCATCACGGCAGCCCTAGCGAACTGATGTCCCCACTGTCTTTGCCTGACTGAGCAGGGAGAAGCCTGTCCCGTGATTAAACCCGGAAATGCACACTGGAAGGCTATGCACTGGGAAAGAGACCAGAAAGAATCAGACTCACCTCATGGAAGAGAATGCAGTGGGGTGTGAAGAGACAGGAGCGGGGGCAGAGGGCAGAACCCGCGTGGGCTTCGGGGCCATGAAGAAGTCTACATTGGGGTATATATATATCCAGTGGAACACTGTGCAGCAACAATGAGGAATTTAACCGTGCCCTGAGCAAGAAGATGGGTAGAATTTGAGACCTCTGATGTGAGAGTTAAAAACAAAGGAGAGATGATAGAAAACAAAAAGTCAGACTCACTTGAAATAGAGCAGGGGACCACAGGGAAGGGGATGGAGAGAGGACAGGGAGGGTGTGGCAAAGAAATACACAAATGTCAGCATGGTTAGGTTTTTGTGGAAGGTTTTCTTCCTAGTTATAGCCTCAGATGGCTTCCCATAGTCTACATGCATGTGCACACACACACACACACACACACACACACACCCTTCTCTTCTTATAAGGACGAAAACTCCACCCTCACAACTACCACCCCGAGGCCCACCTCCTCATGCCATCCCACTGATGGGCAGGTTCAGTATGAGTTTGGGGGGGACAGAAGCACACATCCCAGTACACCATATTATGGGCTTTCTGCAGATGTCTCCCCAAAACCTCATGCACTCCCAGGTGGGGCTTTTAGCAGTGTGCAATACTGGATCATAAATGGGGACAGAATTAGTTCACTGGTTGGTTTAGCACAGCTCTGGGTGTGGATGATGAGAGACCCATCCTGGGTGTGGGTGGCACTAACCAACAGGTTTGCAGCCTGGAGGAACAAAAAGTGAAAGGAGGAAGGCGCTGATTCCTGCCTGCCATGCCACGGACTGTTTCTTCTCTGCGGGCCCCTCTCCCTGGAGCCAACTGACTAAGGACTGAAACATCTACAAACTGAGCCAAAATCAGCCTCTCCTGTGGATGTCTGGTATTGTGTTCCAGCAATGAGAAAGTGTCAAAGACACCATGACTATTTTCTTTGCTTTCCTCCTGCATTTCAAAGCTCTACCAAGAGAGCAGTGGACAGAAATGAGGTGGAGCCAGGAACGTGCGGTAACTCCGGGGTCAGCGCCTTTATCTTGCCAATTGATTCAGCCCCTTTCAGAGAGCTAAGATTCCTGTGGCTTCCCACGGGGCTCGTGTTCTCAAGGTCACTTCTGACTTCAGACTCTTGCTTTTGCTGAACTAGGCAGCCTCAGCACATTCACGTATGAGAGCAATGATTTACTGAAAACTGAGGGCATCGGCGAGATTTATATCCAGCTCAAACAACTGAAAATGCACTGTTGGCTCTTTCTCTCCAGAAACCCTTCGGCCTCTTACGCAGTCACGGCCCCTGCCAATTTCTGCGAGGCTCAGCCCTCTGCTCTGAGGTCCCCCTCTGACTTGCAAATTCCAGCTCATGCAGCAAGTTTGCAGAGGTTCAGCGCATGTGCCGTGGCTTTGACTCCTGCTGTCCTGTGTCATCAGTTTCCCCTTCCACTTCCCTGCTGCTCATGAAGGTGTTTCCCAAAACAAAAGCGGGTCCCTCAGCAAGAGAAATTCTGGCCCCGGATGCGAATGCACTGTTCCTCCTGATGCATGCTTTCCAAAAAGACTCAGCACCCCGCACCCTCCCTCAGCACCCATCAGTGTCCCAGCCATACCTAGTGGAAGCCCGCTCAGGAGGAAGAATTGTATCCATCGTCTGCATGGAGGATGTGACTCCCCTGTCCTCCTAGCCCTCTGTGAAAACGAGAGCCTTTTTCAGGCTAACGATAAGTGATGTTTATGTCAGGTGTTCAAGTGTAGCACAGCCCCCTCCCACCGCATTTCCACAGGTTCTGCTTTTGAGGATTCAACCAATCACGAATCCAAAATACCTGGGAATAGTTTGCATTCATATTAAATATGCATCTGTTAATATCATCATGTGATTCTTGCCCTTCCTTCTACCTATGTGATGCAGTATTATAGTGATTGAATTGCACATGTGAAACCACCCTTGCGTCGGTGCATTCCGCTAGTCAGTATCTTGTTGGGGATTTTTGCATCTATGTTCATTTCAGTGACTGGCTTGTACTTTTCTTTTGCAGTCTGGTTTTGGAATCAGGGTAGTGCTAGCTTGCACAGTGGAGTACTACTCTGCCATTAGGAAGGATAAACTTAAGTTATTTGTAGGAAAAAGGATGGATGAGAATAATGTTAAGAGAAACAAACCACACACACAAGCTTAGATACTATATAATTTCTGTTCTATGAAAAACCTGAAGTATAAATTATTTTTTTCTTCTATTTTTAAAAAATTTTATTTAAAGAGAAAAAAACCCCAAACAAAACAGAATAAAGGGTAGCAACAATACAGAATTCCAAGAAAAAAAGGAAAAGAACAAAAAAAAACCACTAAGAAATCAGTACTTGACAAATTACATACTGACATCTTGGAAATAGTTGTTCAAATTTCAAAATTAAAACATGCAAAGTATACATTCAAACAGTGACACTGTTAACAGTTCTGTTCCACGATCTGACAAAAACAGCAATATGGTCATCCATCTTACACACGCAAACATACATGCAATTATATCAAAAGGGTAAAATTAAACACAACAAAACAGAACAAAGTCACAAGGGTCACAAGAGAGCAATGTAAGAGACATAAATTTGAAAGCTAGGCAATCGGAGATATTCACTCTCTATCGTATTGCCTCTTGTTTTCTTCCAAATAGTTGTCCATATTGTCACATACAGGGAGTTCACATGAAACAACATAGTATGGAATTGATCTAAGCAGGACAAGGAGGGCACTTCAGGTCTTCAAGACCAGACAATAGGGAAGCCAAGAATGGCTGTCATAGTGTCTCTCATTCTCTTCAAAACAGCTGTCCATACCTTCATGTGTGTTGAACTTAAACAAAACAAAACAAGCCAAAATCACTTTGAACAAAGAATGATAGTATTGCTGGATTTCACATAGTGACATTACAGAGTCAGCACTGGGTACTGTAGTGTCTCTTTTTCTTCAAAATAGTTGTTCATTTCAACATGCATTATATAGTTGGTTCTTGTAAACTGTTTATAAGCTCTTCACATGCATGAGTTTCTACATGTATATCTATCCTTTCTGTATTAGAGGGAAAAACAAAACAAAGCAAGACAAAACAAAATAATTCCTAGAAAAGCATGAAGCAAAAAAGTCATATAAAACCATAATACAAGGTGATCTACAATGGTTACCATGATATCTCAGCAGTATATAACAACATTAATAAAAACAAAGCATTGGAGATATTATAAGACATCAAAAGCAAGTAATAATCAAACCAGAGTGGGTATCTTAGGGAATCTTGTCATCTTCAGTGTAGTTGCCTATACTCTTAGACTTGATGTTATCAATCATAACAGATTTGAATAAAATCAGGCAATAGAAGATAGCACTCTAACAAACCAGATTCAAATAAGATGAGTCATAATAAGACAGTATAAGTTATACCAGGCTTCTGATTAAGTTGATAGGAAATTAAGGATGATTACCATAATATGTCCTCTTATTTTTGGGATAGCTGACCTTGTCCTCGAGTCTAGTGTAAATAGACAAACTGGAACAGCACGTAATCCATCCAAGCAGAGTGGTGAGAATAATGTAGATTTTAAATCTTGTTACCCCATTAACAATATCCTCTGCCTCCCTTTTTTAGACAATTCCTCCCCTTTCACTCCCATGGGGTACACTGCTTGTTTTGGGTCTCACTGCCTCCCTATATAGAGCAGCTCAATGGACCTATTTCCTGATCTACTCTGCCTGTGTTTCTCTCTGTTAGTATTTCGAGGCCCTCTATACTAGAGATTATAGCCAATCTTCTCTGCCTCATTTCTGCTATTCTATTTTTCTGCCATTGGTAGTCTATTTTTCTCTTCCACTCCACTGTCTGCCCCGTTCACTGAGGCCTCTCTGCCGCTGTTCCTGAAATGCTCGTATTCTTTTTCTCTCTTTCTAAAATGTCCTTTAGTATTTTTTGTAGGGTTGGACTGGTGGTTGCAAATTCTCCTAGTTCCTCTTTGTCATGGAAGCATCTTGCTTCTCCATTAATTTCTAGAGAGAGTTTTGCAGGATACATCAATCTGGGCTGGAGGTTGTTCTCCTTCAGGGCTTGAATTATTTCACTCCAAGCTCTTCTTGACTTGATGGTCTGTGTTGAGAGATCTGCTGTGATTTTGATGGGTTTTCCTTTATAGGTGATCTGTTTCTTTTCTCTGATGGCTTTTAATATTCTGTTCTTATATTGAATTTCTGGGATCTTGATTATTATGTGTCTGGGTATAGCTCTGTTTTGGTTGTAGGTGGCTGGAGTTCTGCATGCTTCATACATCTGCATATCACTTCCTTTTTCTATGTTTAGGAAGTTTTCCTTAATAATTTCTGTGAATAGCCTTGAAGTTCTCCTGTTTTGACTCCTGCTTCTTCATTCACATGCTTTATTCTTAAGTTGTAGATCCTCTTGTCATCCTCTAGCCTTTGTATGGTTACTGCCTGCTCCCTTGTTATTTTTAAGAGATCTTCCCTTTCATGATCACACATTGCAAGCCTGTGTTCAATTTTTGATAGTCTATCTTTGGTTTCTTTCAGGCAGTTTTACCAACTTTCTATGGAGTCTTTAGTTTGCTGGTAATCTCTTTGAATCTGCTTCATGAATTCTAGGATTTTTTGCATTCTTCATTGAATGTTTGTCTCTTTTTGTGTTTCTCTATTCTTCTGTCTGTGTCTTCTTGAGAGATGCCTAGCCTTTCTTTTATTAATCTACTTATCTCTTGTTTAACTTGAATTAATATTTCAGTTTTGATCTTATTTAAGAGGTCCCGAAGATATCTCTTTATATCCACTGACAGTTTTTTTTTATAATTTTATTTAAAGAGGAAAAAACAAAACAAAATAAAACAGAATAAAGGGTAGCAACCATACAGTATTCCAAGGAAAAAAGGAAAAGTACAACAATAAAACCTAAGAAATTATTACTTGACTAATTACATACTGACTTCTTGGAAATAGTTGTTTAAATTACAAAGTTAAAGCATGTAAAGTAGAC
>PVJX010044827.1:0-13016 GCA_004027295.1 Dolichotis patagonum | reverse complement strand
CTTCCCTTCCCTCCCCTCCCCTTCCCTTCCCTTCCCTTCCCTTCCCTTCCCTTCCCTTTCTCCTTCCTTCCTTTCTCCTTAGCAAAAGAAGCCTGTCTTTCTTGGCTACCACCACCACTTGGAATTGTTTACCTGTCCCTGTCCTGAGGTCCTTTTGCCCATCTGTTCTGACCCTCTGTGCCCTCCCTTAGAAAAAGCACTTTGCTGGTCACACTTTCAAATCTTTGCCTCTGCTACTACTGTTGCTTACAGCAACTCTTTTTTGTTCTACTCTTGTTGAAGTTTCCTTCTTCATGTGACTCTTATCACAGCCCACCCAGTTGCCTGCTTCTTCTGAACAACCTCAATTTTTGCTGCAGCCGTCACCCTGGTGGCTTTCTCGTTAGCAGTGATGGAGGTGGTGTTGGACTTTCATGTGTGGACGGAAGGAAGTGCTCCTCCCAGGGTTCAGAGCATAGGGGCAAGAGTTATGAAGATCAATTTTTTCCAATTCCAGGCTGCCAGTTGTTTAAGCACTCTAAGCCACAAGTTATATCATTTTTAAAAAAGAGAATAAAACAAAAGAGGACAAAACAAAGCAGATCAGAACAGAACAATATAAGCAACACAGCACTTTACAGCAAGACAGCTGGATATTAACAGTAGCTACCATAATGCCTCTTTCTTTGAAATATCTGAGCATGGCTTCAAATATAATATCAAACATAACAAAATAGTATAAAACCATTCAAAAGAATGAAAGAAATACAGAGTATTCTGAGCAGAATAACAGAAAATGATCAATGGCTACTATAATATCTCATTTTCCATAAAAAATTTGTTTATACTATCACATATATTAAAATCCCAATAAGACACAACATGACAGAATTAATGGTAATAGAAGAATAAAAGAATGGTAGGACTTCAAAGCAAGATGATACTAAATCAGCAATGGCTGCCATAATGTTTTGTTTTCTTCAAAACAGCTGTTCATACCATCACACATAATAAAGTCAAACAAAACAGAACAAAACCATTCCAATTGATGAATGAAAATATTAAAAGGCTTCAAAGCTATGTAATGGGGAATCATGATTACCTATGTACGCTTACCATTTCTTACACTAGGGAGACTATATGGTATTTATACATGTGAGTTTGGTTTATTTCGCTTATGAGTATGGTCTCAAATTGTATCCATTTATTTATAAATATCTCAATGTGATCATTCTTTATAGCTGAGTAGTACTCCATTGTACAAAAATACCACAACTTTTTTATCCATTCCTCAGTTGATGGGCACTTAGGTTGTTTCCAAGGTCTGGCTATTACAAGTTTTGTTGCTATAAACATGGGTGCACATACATCACTGTGGTATGATGTTTTCAGTTCTTCTGGGAATATGCCTAGAAGTGGAATAGCTGGGTCAAATGGGACTTCCAAACTCAGCTTTTTGAGGAATCTCCAGACTGACCTCCACAGTGGTTGCACCAGTCTACACTCCCACCAACAGTGCAGAAAAGTTCCTTTTTCCCCACAGCCTGTCCAGCATTTGTTGTTGGTAGTTCTCTTTATCTTGGCCATTCTTTCTGGAGTGAGATGGAATCTCAGTGTGGTTTTAATTTGCATTTCTATAATGACAAGTTGTCTCATTTCTAAATTAAAAAGAATAAATACATATGTAAAGATTCAATTGTCTAATATATAGTGGGATACTATATATATTACACATTGGCTTTATGGAAGGCATTGAACACAGTTTCTGCTATTTGGTAGAAGTGTGATGCATGTTAACCCTTAGAAATAGTACATGACTGATTTCCTTCCACCAGCGTGTGTGTGGGAAAGGGAGGGGTCAGACCTTAGGCAACTGAATGAACAATTTCCCCTTATCAACCACTTCGTAAATGTTTGTTATGTGAGTGAATGGAAGTTACCCACTTCTTATAATGATACACTCCCCAGATTTTTGGGGCACTCTTCTTTTGGAATTGCTTACAGAGCCAGTTTATGAGTCAGAAAGGAAATGGGGCCTATTAGTCTACTCTGCTTGTTTTTTACCTAAAAAGGTAACATTGGGCTTCAGTGCCCAATGTATTCATAAGCTTTGGTGCCACGTGACCTTTGGTCCTTTGCCCCCTTGGGCCAATCTATTCCAAGAGGACAAAGATACCACTGCAGGAGTTGGGTACAGAGTTTTGCCTGGTATATTTTTCTGATTAGAGGGAATGTAACTTTCTCTTTATTTTCAAAGGAATTGATGACAAAAGGGTATAAACATCCTCTTATTAAATATTTTACAGGGGCCAAGGCTCATAGGAGACTGCTATGTTGCTAACAATGTATTTAATATTTAAGGAATAAAGTGTGCCATTTCACATGCTAAGATGAGCTTCATCCACGGTTATCATTGCGGTGGATTTGGTGAAACAATAACAATTCTCTTGGGCATGTGTCTGAGAGACAGCTGCTAAGGTGCCGGCGTCTGGAGTGTGACCGTCAAATGCAAGCCAGCTTTTCTCCCTGAAGAAGAGTAGGCTGTCAGGACTGAGACAGTGGGTTTTCAGTTAGAATATGCAAGTGACAAATTCTAACACATTGAGTTAACTAAAACAAATGACACAGGGCATAGTACTTAAAAGAACAGAGAAGTTAGCTTTCAATTGTTTTGTTTCCAGTCCCCAGTTCTATATTTTTAGAAGTGTTTATTTTGAATGGAGCATGTCCAAAGGAGAATACAGCTATACTTTTTTTTAAAAAATCAGCACAGAAGAATAAGGAGGATTCTTTTACTGTGTGTATTTTGTCCAGTGGTGTACTGGTAAACCAGCTGTCTTGGGGAAAACACTATCTAATTCATAGGTTTTATCCTGTAGACATCTGTTGTGTAAATACTCCCAAGATAGCCAATTTCAAACTACCAGTGTGAGATGACAGGGTGGACCTGGGAGGAGACGAATCTGTCCTCCTGATTCAGTACAAACTGACTTCAGCACACCCTCCCAGACACACCCATAATCCTGAAGACCTGGAGGAGGAGCTCTAGGGGGGCTGAGTTTTACAGCACTGTTCTTTGAAAGAAACCCAATTTGAGAAAAAATGGACCAGAAAGGAAATGTACAGGAGGACATTTAAAGAGACTTGAACACAATGTTAAAAACTCGTTCTCCAAATTTCTGACAAAATTCATCCTCAACCCAAACCACTAAGCCTTGTTCTCTTTCTTATTGCTCCTCTCTCTACCTCCCACCATGTTTATTCTTCCTCAGGACAGAGTCCTTCCTCTTCACAAGTTGGTTGGAGGAAGGATGAGGTGTGATAGGCTTTTTGGTGGCTAAGGAAAGGGAAGGGTCTGGGAATAGGACAGAAATAATCTTTATTTCTACCATGATATTTTCCATGTTCAAGAAGAAAAAAGGGCAAGAAGGAGGGAAAAAAGGAAAGAAGGAAGGAAGGAAGAAGAAAGGAAGAAAGAAGAAAAAAATTACAAGTGAAACTATCTTCTCTTGAAATTCGTGACTCAAGTCTTTATAAACATTTCCCTTTAGAGAAGAAAGAAAAGTTTAAGTATGAATCAAATCTTATAATTTTTCCCTGTGTATGTATGGGCATTTCTTAATCTGTAGCTCCATCATACGCCAGTTTAATGATTATGTTTGGTTTTGTGAGTTAAAAGCCAGGTCAATTATTTGTCTGTCACTGCTGATTTTATTTGGGCTATTCGGTCAAACTCACAATGTGGCTGTGAGGCACGGATGTGGCTTTTCTGAACACAAGTTCACTATCTGGTAAACAGTGGGATTCAGCTGAATGGTTCTGGGATTGCTTTAGAGCCACACAAGCTTATGTTCTTAGGTTCCATTTAATAAGCAGCTTCACGGTATTTCTCAAAGCAGAATAATCTCCAATTTAACACTGTCATGAATGTGTTAGTTTGAAAAAGTGGATTTATGTAACCTGACTAGCTAACGAGGACTTACTTGTCTGCCAATAAAAAGAATTTAGTCTTTTTTTGGTGGGGGGTAGGTATGGGGGATTGAACCCAGGGCCTTGATAGGACTCACGGAATCACTAAGTTGCCCAGGATGGGCTGGAGCTTGTGATTCTCCTGCATCAGCCTCGCAGAGTGCTGGGATTATAGGTGTATGCCACCATACCTAGCTAGGAGATTTTATGCTTTGGAATCCGATTTTCTCTGCTGGCATTTTTCTCCTCTGTCCTATTGAAGAATTTACACTCATCAAATTCATCTGGAGGAAGAAATGCCTTCGAGGATGAAGTGCAAGGGTGGATCGAGGACTCTCTTCCAGGGAACCCTTTAGGCTCAGGCCTTAGACCATTCTGACCCTCAGTGACACACTTTCAGCACACTTGGTCTTTGTGTTTCCTTCTTCCTGTCTGCTCCCCTACCCCATCCCACCGCTGGGCTCCTCCTGGTCTAGGAAAAGGCTGGGGTGAGCAGGCAATACGTTCATCTTCCCATCCTCTTTGGTACTGCGTCACTCGCCTCTCAACTACCAAATCCCCGATTCTTGTTGTTCGGGCACTCCTGAAGACCATCCCTAGCAACAGCACCAGCTAATGTGTATTGAGCGCTTATGTTTGGAAAGGACTACACAGACACCTCGTTTAGTTTCTAACAGCAAATGATTTCTGGCTTCATTCTCTGCATAAGGAAACCGAGGCTTGCTGAGATGCCCCAGGCTGGAGTGAGGGGGCAGCATAAGATAGGACCGACAATCTCAGGGCCGCCCGACCTAGGCTCTGTGCTCTTGTGTTCTAACCACTGACTTCTCTGGGGTTTTATCTGCGGCTCTGGAAACAAAGTTGAGAGTGAAAAGAACATGGCCAATAAGAGCTACAAGATGGAGAGATCAGGTGGAAATTAAATTTCACAAGTTTTTCTAGCTAAAGGGAGGCCCCGGGCTGCTCAGAGGAAGGGAGCCTCGTACAGCTCAGGACCTGTCCCTTGCACCTGACTCCCCACCCCACCCCCAGGCCACCGGACCAGAGCTACAGTCTCAGCCCTGAGCTCAGGTCCCTCTGATTTGCAGATGCAGTGTGGGCAGCAGTGGGGAAGCGAGACTCCCAGCCCCGTCCTCTAGTTTCCTACCATTGCTCATCTGGGTGTGAAAACACTAACACTGTGGGAGAACTTTGGCGAAAGTCATCGTAAAATTCGGCATGCAGAGCCTTCTCTACAAAGCAGGGAAGCTTGATCCTGGGGCGATGGTTACTTCTCATTCCCAAGGATTCTGGACTCCAGTACTAAGGAAACAGGACAGGACACATTGCAGAAAATGTGTGGTTGTTGGCGGCTTCAAAGGCTGACCTTCCTTCCCACCGGAGCCCGCGGGTCTCTGGGAGGGGCGGAAGTGTGAGACCCGTCCCCAGCCTTCCTCCTTGAGGACAATGAAGTCCCACGAGTGCAAGGAAGCAAAGAGAGCTGGAATGTTTTTTAATTAATAAGAAAATATGATGGCACATAGAATGTAGAAAGGAGAACTCAGAAACAAGCAAAAGATCCTTTTTAAAAATTTGGGTAAATTGTCCATTTGATGGAAAGACTCCTAGGCAACTTTGGTGGTATTGTGATTCTGAATGGAGTCGTGGGTCAGAGTGGACCCAGGCGTGAGTGGAGACCAGAGGTATATGTGTGTTTTGTGGGACCTCAATCTTACATGATCTAGGAAGTAATTTAAAAAATAGCCTAGACTTAGAATTAGGTAGCCTTGTAAGAAGACAACACAAGGGAGGGGTTTTGAATGAAGCTTTGTAAGCTTCCTGGGAAATCCTTTTAAGATTGAAACAAGTTTTTAAATTGTTTCTATTTAGCTGGAAACACAGACACACCTGTCTGAAAGTTCTGTCCTGGGGGACACAGATGGAGATGGGGGGGCAGTACAATGCTCCAATTTTAATGCAGTGTGTCAGCCGCTGGACAGTGCAGGATTCTCTGACAAGTAACAAGATCATCTAAATCAGCTCCATCCCGCAACCTGGCAGCCTGCGGAGCGGGCACTGTCACAGGGCTTTTATTTTTATTTTATCTTTTTAATATGCATCTTCAGCATTCACAAACACAATCCATCTTCTCCCGTATTCCTCCCCCCTTTCTACTTATACTAATTCTTAACTGTAAAAATGATGTGTCTCAGTGGAGAAATTAAAAGGCATTTATAAGATGCAAGTAACATTTTAAACTGTGAAAACGTTTTAATCTTTATCACACTGATTTTTTTTACAACCATGTGAAGATACTTCAACAGGTAGGCTTAAGTTGAACAGAGGATGTTCCTTTCAGACACTTGGGCAAAAGCAAGACATAAGAGCCCCGTGACGGTGCCCGCTCCGCAGGCTGCCAGGCTGCGGGATGGAGCTGATTCCGATGGTCTTGTTACTCGTCAGAAGGGTCCTGCACTGTCCAGCGGCTGACACACTGCATTTAAACTGGAGAAGAAAGATTGTCTGAGGCTTCAGCGGTGACAGCACAATTCAGCAACAAGCTCCGTGTAACAGAAGAGGTGGCACCTTTAGAGGAAGAATTAAATTCACAAAAGAACCACTAAAAAGAAAATATGTAAGTTTGGAAATATTTGACCAGAAAATGGGCAACAAAATATGCTGGAGATCAAATACAGATGAGTGAGACAGAAATGTGAGCAGCAGATTGACAAGGAAGTTTGGGAGACTGGTGAACGGGACCTCTGTGCTGATGGAGGCCAGGCCAGGGCAGCAGGGCCAACTTCCCTGGAGACTGGTGCTTGGGCGTTCGTGATAACCGATCAAAGGAATGTTGGCTATATGGTCACTGCTGCCTTGGAGTTTGCCCACTGTGCCTCGGGGCACGCAGGGAGTGTGAGAAAGGCAGGGACCTTCTGCTCTTCTCTGCTCTGACACTGCAGAGGTGCTGGGTCTCACTCCCACCACAGTCCACAGTCAGCTGGGTCCAAGGCAGGGTGGCATGGTGGACGGGCATCACAGAAACAGCCCATTGTAGGCAGAAGGCAAGATGACGAAGTAGCAAGCAGCAAGTGACAAGTGGTGACCCTCTTTCTATCCTTTTTATCTTATCCTCCTTCCATTCTGCCCCCTTCGAACCAGGGCAAGGACTTTCTCCAAAATAAGAGACACAGGTAGGACATTCCCAGAAGAGAAGATAATAACGATTGTAACTTTGGTTTAGAAGGAGAGCCACGACCCAGTATGCTCCATGACGGTTTGTGCTTTCATGTGCTTGCACTCTCCTGTCTCTGTCTCTCTCTTTCTCATTTACTTATTTTTGTATTGCTAAAAATCACTCAGTTTACATACTCTGGAGTCGTGGTTTCACACCCTGAGAAGCTACACAACTCTCCAGGCATCTAGTTTTATGTAAGCAGCAGTTAGTTCCAAGTGAGAGAAGGCAGGCTCCATCCATCCATCCATCCATTCATCCATTCTTCACAGAAAGTCTCCTGGCCCAAAGGCAGTATATTCAAAACACCACAGAATACATTTACTGTCCTCAAGGAAGATGCAGCCTAGTTCAGCGTTAAAAAATTTAAAAAATGAAATGGCAAGCAAGCCAGAGAGAAAGGAGTCAGGGACAAGACGTAGTCCCCAGGGTCACACGTCCATGCCTCACTCCTTCATCTAGACCTCACCTCCTAATAGCCCGTTCGGCTGTGAGTTCATCAGAGGATTCACCCACCCATGAGGTCAGTGCCTTTGTGACCCAGTCACTTCCCACAAGCCCATCATCTGGGCTCTGAGGAACGTTTCAGATACAAACCAGAACCTGGTGGTGAAATACTCAGTCAAAATGGCCTGGCGTCTCACACCCTTGTGAATGAGGGCTTGCATGACTGGAACACTTTTATTCTCCCCACCTTTATTTATTAGTCATTTGAAGATAGAAAATGAATTTCCTAATTTCTAGTGGATTTCTTCGCTGTTTTCTGGCTTTCAAAATGTCTTCGCGGAATTGTGGTGCCTCTTTGTTCACTGTCTTTGGCTTATGGCTTGTTGTGGTTCCTGCTGGTCTTCACTTGGTTTTTTTAAGACATGTAAGCACCTGAAATTTCACTGTATCACTTGGTAGTTTTTTCCCTTGTCATTCATAATTGCAGGCAATATAACAGATTCTCTCATTCTGGAAACTGGTGTCCTGCTGTGGATTAAAAAAAAAATACTGCACTGTCATTTTTTTTCTTTTTGGAATTCTTATTAGTTGCATGTTACATTTCCTCTGGCCTTCCTTTTCTTTCCTGTTTACTATTTCTGTGGGTTTTTTTCTATTTTACGTTCTGAAAAATATTCCCAATTTTGCAAATTATTGATTTTTCTTTTTGTTCAAATTTTATTTTGAACAAAGTTTCTTTCTATCCACTGACTCATTCAGATCTTTTTCCCAAAGCATTATTCTTCCATGGATATAATATCTTCACTTACCACTTGCCAAAAATATTATTTATAGTTTCTGTAACACAAATTGTCTCTATTTTTGGAAGATTTTTCTTTGTTTTGATTCTAATCTCTATTTTCCATGTTGAATTTCATATAGTTGTCCCTTTTAAGTATTCATTTAAATTATAGAATAACACCTATAAAGCTAGATGAATGGCCTTTATATTCGTATTTATGCAGGACTTGTCAAGGTAACCTGTCTTAGTTACCTCTGTTTTGTTGCTGAAACAAAATACCTGACACCCAAAGTTAAAGTTAAAGGAGGAAAGGTTTATTTGGCTCAAAGTTTATGGAGGTTTCAGTTCAAACACAGCTGGCCCCTCTGACGTGGCAGAGAGGTGTCACAGAGGAGAAACAGTGCTCGGCAGGCAGAGGGCAGTAAAACAATGAAATCTCAAGCAGCAATTGACAAACGGTGACCCTCTTTCTGTCATTTATATCCTATCCAGGCTACTCACCTTTAGGACAGGTAGCACTCACACACTCCCTTAATCCTAGCATTGTCTCCTTGATCCCAGCATCAAGCACCCTAGATACCGCCACCTCCAAAAAGCCTCACCGGTGACTCATGAGGCTTTGAGGGGACCTCAGTTACAAACTATAACATAGCCTTTGTAATAGAGTGAGCAAAAAAGTAGCCAAACTTTTTAAAAATTAGAAACCTGTCTTTGTCACTTATGTCACCACTAGGACATAATATCTGGCATAGGAGGAAATGTGTATTTTGGCTTGCAGTATAGAGGTTTCAGTTGTAGTCTGGTGGCTTCCAGGCAGGACAGTGTGGCAGAAGGCCATGGCCAAGGAATAGGCCCCTATGGCATAGCACTTGGGAAGCAGAGAAGAGAGTCAAAAGGAAGAGGGAAAGGGAGAAATGTCCCAGGGCGCGCATCCAAGACCGACCACCTCCAACCAGGCCTCATCTCCTAGCATCACATTTGGCTATAACGCACCAGTGGATTAATCTACGCTATCATATCCCTGTGATCCAATCGCCTCCCCAAACCCCTACCTACAAGTGTGTGAGGCTTTGATGCAACATTTAGATAGAAACCACAACAGAACCCTAAAACATGTGGAAACTGGAGGACATTTCTCTGCGTCCTGGTCTCTTCACATAGGAATTTTGAATCCCACATTAAGAAGATACAGTTGTCTGGGATGCTCTGGGTTCAAAGGAAAGGAAAGGCCTGGAAAGCATAATTTAAAAAACTTTTTAAAAACTTAATTTCTTAGTTTAAATCCTGAATAAACAATTGCTCAGTATGTAAATTACATCTCACTCAATTTTTGTAGAAAGTAAACCCTCATTTCTTACATTTTAGAGAAAATGCTTTCATCATTTGTACACAATCATTATTTTAAAGAAATATGAAGCCATAACATGTCTAATCATCTCTGGGAAGCCTCTATTTTCAGCCTGTTGCATCAATAAGTCAGATTTATTATTGTGTAATGATCTTAAAAAATGATTTCCAAATGGAAAATTTTGAGTAACAAAGTTAAAACTGAAGATTATGAGATAATTCACAGAGAAATGTGATCATATTTTCTCCCCTACAGACTGCTCTTTCCTCTCATTCTTTTTCTCAGTTCAAATGTGCTTACTGAAACCTGTTATTCTCTTGAAAATTTCAGTTCCAAACCTTCACCTCAGCTTACAGACCATGCTTCCTGGTCAGTCGATAGGCTTTTCCTTGGGATCCAGAGCAAAGATACAGAGTAGAATAAACTTCTTCCCTAACACAAACAATTTACCAGTCATTTAAAGTCAGACCAATGAAACCTGCAAGTAAATTTGAGAATCAATAATAAAATACTCAGTCATAATTGCCTCATTGATGAATATATTGCCAGAGAATTAGAACAGTTTGATATGGATCTAAGCTGTGGTGATGGTCTTGGTTCTTTTCATACGTGCTCATCAGCATATATGTGACAAAACTACTCAAGGCTGAGGAAATAGTTACCAAAAGAATTCAAGGGATGAGTACTCTGCTAGTTAATCTTGATTGTCAATTGACTGGATAGAATTCCTGGAGAGGTGATGGGGATGTAAGGGCATGAACCTTATGAATGGATTCAACAATTGTTGAGTTCAGTGCTGAACGGGGCATCAAAATGTGGAGCTTAGTTGTAGGAAGGAGGTCATTACAACCTGACTTTGGGTGCCATACTTGGTCTTTGGGCTCTTTCCTGCTCTCAGCTTCTGGCCACCATGAGGTGAACTTTTCCTCTACCATACCCTCCCCCCATGGTGTTTCTTCCCTGAACCAGATTACCATGAACCAGACCCTCAGAAACTGCAAGCCAAAATGTCTCCTCTTTAAAGTTGTGGGTGTCAAGGGTTTTGTTCCAGCAAAGGGAAAGTTGACCAATACAAGTACAGAGCACTCACACAGGTGTAGATACAATTCCCACCAATGATTCTGGAAAAATGCATGATTAATATAAATAAAGTACTCAGAAGAGTCTTAGCTTAACAGTGAGGACTATTTGATGAGCTCTGTCATGGTTCTACTTTGTCAGTCATAAAAGCAATACTCAAAATTATCCAAGCACTTTATAGTTTCTAAGTAATTTCAGAGCTTCCTGGAATAAAGCTCAAAATATTTATATAAATAAGAATATCCATAATCCAAGAAAGGATCATTTGCAATGTCTAGGATATAATAAAAATTACAGGCATAAAAAGATCAGCAAACCAGAAAAAATCAATCTAAACCAGCTGAGAACTGACACATATGCTATAATTTAAAAAAAGATATGGAAACTTTAAAAAATAAATGTATTTCATATATGCTAAAAGTTAAATACTGATATGGAAGATACAAAAAGACTCACAACTTCAATGAAAATTAAAAGTTCTGAGAGGAAAAATATACTAAATGGGAATAACATCAGATTAAAAACTGAAAATGAAATAGGTGGACTCAAAGACATTGACAGTAGAAACTATCCAAAACAAAACACAAGAAAGTAGTAATAAAATGTAATGAGCAAAACATAAACATCTGTGAGACCAGTCAAGTGATCTAATATTTTGTAATTAGGGTATTTGAAGGAGAAGAGGGTGAGGAAGAAATAATATTTGTGAAAATAATGAACAAAAAGTTTTCAAATTTGCTAACATATAAAATCTGCAGACCCAAAAAGGCTCAGTTTACCACAAGCACATAAACATGAAGAACAAAATACCAAAATCACGCTGCTAAAAGCTGGAAGCACTGGGAAATGCTGGTGTGTGGAGTTTGGGACCTGACTCAATTTTTGTGCCACCCCCTTTACTTTGTCAGATGTAACTCACTTAATAAACATGAGTAGCTTCTTAAATTAAAAAAAATAGACACAAAGAGGAAATCTTAAAAGCCTCCATGGACAAAGTACAGAAGGACAAAGATAAAGAATTTCAGAAAATTGCTCTGAGAAATAAAGCAAATGAGAACAACACAACAACATAAAGTATAAAGTACTAAATGAAAGTATAAAGTACTAAAACACTAAAAGTATAAAGTACTAAAGGAAAAAAATCCTATACACCCAGAATTTTATAATAAGAAATGATAGTTTTCAAAATTAAAAATAAAAGAAAGATTATCTCATATATGAAAAAATTAAAAGAACTCATCACTAGCAGACCTACAGTATAATAAAATTTAATGAAAGTCTTCTGGGCAGAAGAAAAATACTACTAGATGAAAATATGAATTTATGTAATATATGAATTTCTATAATATGAAATATTAGGGTTATATAATATATAAAAGTAAAATGTTACCACGAAAAGCACAAAATCCAGGAAAGATAAAGTATAAATATACTGTTGAAAGTTGCAGGATCAAGGATATAGCTCAGTGGTACAGTACTCGCCTGGCAAATGTGAGGTCCTGAGTTCAATTCCCAGCACATACACATGTGCACACACACACACACACACACACACAAAGGAAAAAAAGAAGAAAAAAAAAGAAATTTCTTACCCTTTACATGAAATGGAACAATGTCATTTGAAGTTAAAATAAAATGTCATTTGAAGTTAGTTAAAATAAAATGAGAGAGACAGGGACAGAGAAAATAAGCATTCTGAGAGGAAGCTAAAATAGCATCATAAAAAATTTTAAATGCAGAAAAAGAGAAACACGATGAAAGAACAGTAGAACAGACAGAAAATATGATAGTTATAAGCAATCATATTTTTTTAATAATTTTATTTAAAGAGGAAAAAACAAAACAAAATAAAACAGAATAAAGGGTAGCAACAATACAGTATTCCAAGGAAAAAAAGAAAAGTACAACAACAATAAAACCTAAGAAATTACTTGACTAATTACATACAGACTTCTTGGAAATAGTTATTCAAATTACAAAGTTAAAACATGTAAAGTAGACATTCAAACAGTGAGACTGTTAAAAAGTTCTGCTCCACGATCTGACAAAAACACCAATATGGTCATCCATCTTACCCACTCAAATATACATGCAATTATATCAATAGGGTAAAATTAAACACAACAAAACAGAGCAAAGCGGATCACAAGAAAGCAATGTAAGACATAAATTTCAAAGCTAGACAATTGGAGATATTCACT
>PVJX010044826.1:0-13000 GCA_004027295.1 Dolichotis patagonum | reverse complement strand
AGAAAATGTGTCTATGCATTTATTAAATTGTAAATCATCATATGACTAGCTAGCCTGTCCCTCTGCACATGTAAATTGCCAATGAGATAGAAAATACAGTCTCTGCCCTAGAGAATTTATAATTCAATTATCAGTAATAAAAGAGCTATAAGCTTCTATTAGAATAGGAAATGTGCTTTCAGGATTATAGGCCTGGTTTTCAGAAACCAAGCATCTTATATTTAATTAAACATTGCAGATGCCAATTCTTTCTCCCCCAGTGAAGGATCTTTTCCCAAGCATATTCCTATTGTACTCAAATACATTAAGGCTCAGATACTCAAAATACGACTTCAGCTTTTAAAGACAAGATTATAAGTAGCATTGTTTATGACACCCAATTTCTTTGAAAAATGATTCAAATCAACCTCTTTTCTGATTTTCTTTTTAAAATTATGATTGTCTCCTTTATTGTAAAACAATTTCATTGACAGAAATTCTAACCAGTTAGAATAAAACTGAATTAATTCGTCATAAAATTTTATTTTGTAATTAGATAATAGTTAACTTCTATACATTCGTTATATATCACTCACTAATAGATAATAACTATTATCTACTATAGGTAAGTTTTACACAAATTTTCAAAATTTATTCTAAAGGACACTTTTAGCCCAACTAAACACCCATGTAGAAACAGGAAGTATGGAAACAACAAATACTAAAAGATAAACTTCATACAATTCTTTGAAGGAGATAACATTCTTTAGTTAAAATATATTATTGAAGCAAAGTACTAACAAAAACAAAGAATTATGTTAAACATGATAAGATTAAAAATTTGGGAAACTAAGTATATTAGATAAGATTACTGTGGCAGACAGTGGCTGTTATTTAACCTCTAATCACTCTCCCTCTTTCCTGCTAACAAACATCAGTTGTTTAGGAAGTTGAAAGAGCCCTCTGTTTCCGTGTAGATGGATTCTTCCACCAGCTCCAGAATAAGGGTTTTTCCAACCCCATCACTATCCACAGACAACGATTGGTCTAACAGTGGAGATGAGACCCAGTTTTATCCAATGAGTTATAAGTAAAAATCTACTGGATAGATTTCCCTTTCAGCTTTTGATGTACTACATTAAAAAGTAAGCTCTGGTTAGGTATATATAATTCCTAGGGCAACCATTAAAATAATAATATAAAGAAGTAAACTAATATCTAAAAAGTCAAGAGACAAAATGGTATACTAACAATAATGTGATAATAGAACAAAAATGGAGAGTATGCAGATGATGAAATGAATGGCCTTAAGCCAGCCATCTCAATAATTACATTAAGTGTTAATGATCTAGCCAGGCATGATGGGGTACACCTGTGATTCTAGCTACTCAAGCGGGTCAGGCAGAAGGATTGAAAGTTCCAAGCTAGACTGAAAAATTTAGTGAGATTCTGTCTCAAAATTTAAAATAAGTAAGGTAGCAAATGCAGCTCAGAGCTCTTCCATATTGTGCCACACCCACACACACAAATACACATTAATGATTGAAACATATCATTTAAAAGATAAGATTATCAGAGTGAGTAAAAAAACAAAACCTAACTACATACATGGTGTGGTAAAAGGAATATGGTGAGCTTTTAAATTTTTAAAACCTATTACAACAAAAGACACACTGCCATTAATCTCCTCCAAATTATCCTCCCTTGATTTGAACACACTGATCCCATCAATCTTGCCACTTTCTGAAGGACTTCTGAAAGTCCTCTTTCATGAATGTCTTAGTTGTGCCATCCTGGCTAACTCATTGTCCTAAGCAGATTTAAAATGGTTACCTTTCTCATGGTCATTATGACTTTGGAGAAGAGCCAAAAAGTTGCATGGTGCCAGATGCAGTGAATAAGGTGGCTGAGGACACACTGTAATGGTTTTATAAGCCTGCCTTTCCATCAAATGGCAGCTGCAGCATTCATCAATTTTTTGATCACATCTTGGAAAGACAGGAAAGAGGACATCTAGAACTGCTTCAGTAAATGGCATGAATAATGGGATGTGTGTTTGAAATGAGGGGAAAGATATCTCTTTTTAATTTTAAAGAGAGAAAAACAGAAAAATCAAGAAGCAAACAAAAAACAACAACAAAAGCAAAATGACAACAACAAAAATCAATGCCAATATAGGATTTCAAAAGAAGACAATAGGAATTTAACAATGGTTGTTATATTGCACATTGTTATCCTCAAAGTAATTGCTCAGTCTACAAGATACAAGCATACAAGACTGATCAAACAATATATTTTAGGAGAAAGATATTGAAGGGGGTTAATAGCATCATAATGTCTCTTTTACTGTATCAATTTTTTTTGAAATTTAAACATTAACTGTATATTTTGCATACCCTATGTACTCCTTATAAGAGATATATTTCAAGTAAAGAAGGTGCCAGTAGGTCTGAGAGTATATGTAATAATAAACAAAATACCATGAGTTCTTTTACCAAATACTGTTAGCAACTAAGAGAAGTTCAGAAAAACAGAACAAACAAAAAAGGGAACTAACAGAACAAAAAATAAAATAAAACATACTCTAGTTTATCAGAAGTTACATTAGATGTAAATAGCATAAACACTCTAATTAGAAGACAACCATCATCAGAGTATTTGAAAGAATATGACCTAACTATATGCTGTCTATAGGATGATATTCAACTATGAATATCATCCTACAAGGTCATTGCTATGGGTTGAAGCCCACAAAGGATGATATTTTTAAAAAAACCAGTAACCCTAAGAAGGATGGTGATGTTATATTAATACCAGGTTAAATATACAATAAGACAAAGAGTACTACCAAAGGTAAAAAGGAACTTGTTGTAAAGATAAAAGGAGTAATTCATCTAGAAGGTATAGCAATTATAAATATGTATGTGCCTAATAACAGAATGTTAAAATACACGTACTAAAAGTTGACAGAATTACAGGGAAAAAAGTCACTCCACTGTTGTAATAAGAGATTTTCATATACTTCTTTAAGCAATTGATAGACCAAAAGAAAAAAATCAGGAAAGGAAAAAATAGAAGATTTGAATACTAATATCAACAATCTTCATACAATCAACATTTACATATTACATTTATCAACCATAGAATATTCTCTTCAAGTGCACACTTACCAATATAGATCATAAGCTAAGCCAAAAAAACAAATCTCAATAGTTTTTTGTTGTTTGTTTTGTTTTGAGACAAGGTCTTGTCATACAGGTCAGGCTGGTCTTGAATTCACTATGTAGCCCAGACTGGCCTTTAACTCATAGCAATCTTCCTTTCTCAGCCTCCAAGTGTCAATAATTCTTTAGGAATTGATTGTATATAGAAAATATTATATGATCAAAGTAGACTTAAATTAGAAACCAATAAAAATAAGATACTTAGGTAACTTTAAATATTTGACATTAAAAACACATTTCTATATAATCAAACTGTCAAAGAAGAAATAGGGCAGAATTTAGAAGTTATTTTCAGCACAAAAGCAAAAATATCACATATTTAATACTTGTATTAGCATTTAAGTTCTAAGGCAATAATCTAACATTTTAAGATAAAAATTACATTAAATGCAAAGTAAGCAGAAGGAAATAAAATTAAGTAGGACAGAAATCAGTAACACAGAAAAGAGATAGAGAATAGAGAAAATTAACCAAGTTAAAGTTAGTTCTTTGAAAATAATAGCAACAAACAGTAACTGAGGCCAAAATGTAAGTAACGCTGAGGTTGGGAATCTTTAACCTTCAGAAATCAAAACAAGTTAATATTGGCAAAAGATAGATAGACCAATAGAACAGAATAGTCCAAAAGTAGACTTAATTTTTTGTGTATAATTTGAAGAAAAGGTCACTGACAACATATACTCAATTAGTATTTTTAAGTAACAAGGTAGTTCCATAGGAGGAGGAACATCTTTTCAACAAATGATGTTGGAACAGCTGATTATCTATAGGGAGGAAAAATGAACATGGACTCTTTTTTTTAAGTCATGCACAAAAATTAAGCCACACTATAAAACAGATAATTGTAAAAGCTAAACAAAACACAGGTGAAAATTTTTGACCTTGGCATAAGCAAAATTTCTTAGATAAGGACACTGAAACATAGACCATATGTGAAAAAAAACAGAGATAAATTGGATTTTAATAGCCAAAGAAAATAGATGAACAGCTGATATAGCATGTTAAAAGATATTTAGTATTATTAGTCATTAGAGAAATGCATTTCAAAACCTCAGTAAGATATTACTTCAAATACTAGGACAGCTGGAATTTTAGAAAGAGTGTTAGCAAGTGGGTGCAAAAATTACATATTCCTGGAGGAGGACTGTAAAATGATGCAGCCCCTGTGGAAGACACTTATTTCTGTGATTCTTCAAAAGGTTAAACATAGTTACCGTATAACTAAGCAATGCACTCCTAGGCCTATGCTGAAAATAAACAAACACATGTGTCCACATAAAAACTTCCACACAAAATGTTCATAGCAATTTTATTTTTAATTACCAAAACTCAAACTTGATAAACTCAAAATTGATAAACTTCTGGTAGGATGATCAGGGGAAAAGTCAGAGAACCCAAATAATCTATGTGCAGAATTAAAAAAGAAACAGGGACTACAGCTACTCGTACAATAGAAATTAAAAGGATAGTAAAATGTGAAATACTTCATATCAACAAATTTGCCAACTTAGGTAAAAGGAACAAGTTCCTAGGAAAACAAAACTTACCAAAAATGACTCAGGAAGAAACGAAATCTGAGTAGTTGTATATCTGTTGAAGGAATTGAATTTGTTAGCAACAACTTTCCATAAAGTTCAGGCCACCTGGTGAATTTTGTCAAATAAAAATAGAAGAAACAATACTTATCTCAAGTGCAACTAAAAAAAGAAAGAAAGAAAGAAAGAAAGAAAGAAAGAGAAAAAAAAGAAGGAGGAAATGCTAACCATTCATGTAATAAGACCACCACTAGTTTAATATGAAACTTACAAAAATATTACCAAAACCCCCCATATATATCAATATACTCCATGAACAGTGGCTCCTGATTTTGTCTTCTCAGAGATTTTATCTGGCAATATAGAGACATTTTTTCATATCATTACTTTGGTGAGGAACAACCACTGGATTAAGTAACAAGCACTAGGAATCAATACTTCAGTAATGTCTGAAAATTTTTATTATCATATTCTGAAGGAAAAGTAAGAGGATTATACTTTTTCTATAGTCTAACAAATTTTATTTCTACCTAGAAGTGGACAGCTACAAAAATGCTACAAATACAATATTAAAGCTGATAAAAGAAAATAGATAATGTGGTAAGACCAATTATTTACATAATATAAACAGTAATTAAAACCTTTAAAAAATTGTCTTTGGAGCCCCTTAGAGTTTATTCCTGGAAAGCAAAGTAGAGAGTGTGATTTAGCATACTTTTAGGATGAAGTGGTAAAAGTCACCTCTTACAAGAAATTATTTTCTGAAAGTCATCATCCTTTTAAGAATGTAAAAATTAAAGAAAATTTTCTAGAAAGAAAAGAAGTACTATCATCATACGTTTTTATTTTGTGTAACTTTTTTCTTCAGGATTTCAAGAGCAGGCTGCTCTTGAACTCACTTACATAGCCCAGGATGGCTTCGAACTCATGGCAATTCTCCTGCCTCAGCCTCCCAAGTACTGGGATTAAAGGCATGCATCACCACACCTAGCATATTTTTATATAAGTCTTTTCAACCTTTCTTGAGATGTAGACATATGCTTAACATAGCATTAGGCATTCTGTTTTGTTCACACAGGATATCAAATGTTTGTTTATATAAATTGTTTAATAAAAATAAAATACATTAGTTATAGAGGATTTATTTATTATAATTAATAATTTCACAGAAGGTATTTATTTACAAGAAAATACAAAACTCTAATAGGGGGAAAATAAACTTATGAAAACATATACCTTGTTCTTGTGTAAGAAAACTAAGTAAAATATCAACATATTTACTAAGTTAGAATATAGTAAATACCAATTGCATTTTCCAGTTCTGGGTCTTAACAAATTTATAGTGCAATTTATCAGGAAATACTGATAATCAAGACTAGCATATAGTACCATTATTGATGATGATAATCATGATGACAATGACAGTGATGATCAATAACAGTAGCACTAACAGTGTTGTCATCATCTTCTTAACGCTGGCAGAATGGCCTTAATACTTCCCACCTCACATCAATTAATATTTCCCCCACCCTAAAATGACCTTAATACTTACTGCCTCACCTAAATTAATATTTCCAGAAAATACACACACCAATATAAACAGAGAAGTAGTGTGAGGCAGGAATAATTCAAGAGGATGGATGGGAAATATTTTAATATATCAAAATCTGATGAGCTAAATCTAATTCCAGATAGGCAGCATTAAATATTAAAAACTATAAAAACAGACTGGTATGTGTTTATATCAGCTATGAGAAAAAATGCTGCAGAACAAAATGGAGGCAATTTTCAGATACACATAAAATATAAAAATTTTGTTAATATAAAATATTAAAAGTAACCAAAGGGACAGAAACATGTAATAAACTATTGATAAAGAGGAGCTTCAAATATACAAGGTCAATACATGGCTCAGCTTGATATATAGCCAATTTGAGCAAACTATATATATAAATCTTACAAGACATCAAATTGCCAAAACTAAAAACTGACAACTTTTTGGACTTCTCTAATAAATATACAATCTAAGAGAGCAGCTAGCTGATCTGTACACAGTGCACAAAATGTCATAATATGCTCAGCTTTTTTGAGAGAAAACACCACCAATTTTTCAGATAATTTTTGATAACATTCTATTGCTTGCGTGTGTTTCTTGCCAATTCTAAACAAGCTTCTATAACGTGAATTTTTATGGAGCAATTTTCACCCATGGCATAAAGGCATCAAAGATTGTCACTTTTTCCATCACAGACATGTAAATCACAGGTGTAACATTATGTTATTATGACATGTTATGACATATGAATAACATATGTTATTATGTCATTAGACAAACATAATTGATACAATTTTATTCCATATTTATGCCGTTTTCCTTTGATGCATTGGGGAAAACATAGACATCATTGCCATAAAATCATACTTTCTTCTATCACTACATTTTCCCAGCTTTTACTGCATTCTTAAATGTACTAAAAATTTCATCCATGATTTTTAATTTATTCAAGATATCCTTGGTTCTTCATGTGATATTGTCAGAAATGTAAACAGTTTACATTGCATGGCATTCTTTGGTTTTGGTTTTTTTTTTTTTTTTTTACCGGGGACCAAACTCACGACCATGCGCTTGCAAGGCAGGAATCCCCAGCTCCCTTCCACGGCATTCTTTATATGTCCTTGACACACATTATTTTCAAACAGATACAATCTAGTATCTAGTAATTATCTCCATAATTAATAACTTATCTAAAATTTTTTATCTCACATGGGGAAGGGGGATGGAAAGAAGGGGAAAAGGACTTATAGAAAAAAGAATTAAAAATTAAAATAGAACTTTCATAAATGAAGAAGGAAAGAAGGGTTGGAGGAAGGGAAGGGGATGGACAATAAAAAGAATTAATGTGTTATGTATGTGTACAAATCCTTTATGATGAAAATGATCATTATGTATTACAAACATGTACTAATAAAATTTAATTAAATAGATAAAAGAATGTTAGAATAACCAAAAAAATTTTTTTGTCTTGTTAATTGTAACAGATTCCCAGTATTGTTGATGTTTTCTTCTTTTTTGCACTAAAGCCATATTGTATGGCATGTCTATTTGTTTCCTGAATGATAATTTTGAGTATATTATCAGATACAAATAATTTAGACAGTGCAAAAGGATCAAGTGATTAATATTTCTTAACAGAAGTTCCACATTTCACAGTTCTATTATCGGTTGCCATTCTTTCTCCTGGTCTTCTACATTCATATGCAAATGTATTGGCTACAAGATTACATTCATCTAACTAATGTATCTTCATCTGAAGAGTAATAGATAGGTCATGACTTTTTCCTCTGGGATATAATTAGATTCATCTGATGAATCACCCACTTTCTGTATTTGACATGGGAAAACTTTTACAAAATTGAAATAATCTTAAAATTGAAAAATGAGTATGTGTGTATGTTGTATAAAAATTATATACTACATATGTACACAAAAGTTATATATTACTTACAAATGAAAATGAGAACCATCATGGAACAACAAAGGGATAAAAAAAGATTTACCACTGAGCTTATTAATAATCTAGCCATGAAATAACAATTCTTTTTGTTTTAGCATCTTATCTTTTTAACAAAAGCTAACACAGTTTAGCAATATAGCATCAAACAATGAAATTCAAATCATAGCCACTTGGCAGTGAAGCATATAATTTAAATCAGAACCTTCCAGCAGCAAAACATATGAATTACAACCCCATCATGAACATATATAGAGACTAGGGGGAAAGACAGCCAAAGAAAGCTTTGCTAAAAGCACATCATCTCAATGTGACTGTGTGCAAGCTCAAGTTAGTAACCTCCAAAGAATGATAACCCACATAGTGGTAAGACAAAATAGGCTTTCTTAAAACAGTATTTAGAGAAAAAATCCAAGCAAATAAAAACAAAAATAGGAGGGAGAAAGAAATCATATCCATAATCAAAATAATATATTGTCCAATTTTCAACAAGAATTATGTCATGCAAAGAAACAAGAAAGTACACACCATACGTGGGAACAAAGTAAACTACATGTGAGAGGCATTGTATGTTTAACAAATACTTCAGAGTCATTATTCCCATGTACAAAAAATTCAAGAAAATTATGCAAGAAGAACTCAAGAAAAACATGCAAGAAGGTTTCAAGAAAATTATGTAAAAAGAAGAAAAGGCAGTTATAATAACAATGTCACATAAAATAGAAAATATCAACAAAGAGAGATTATAAAAATGAACCAAGTGGAAATTCTGGAGCTGAAAAATGAATAAATAAAATGAAAATTCACTAGAGAGACTTATGTAATGTACATTTGAAGTTGGCAAGGAAAAAAAATCAACAAACATGAAGACAGACACAGAGAAACAGAATGAAGAAAAATGAAGACTCTCTTAGAACCATGGAACATCTTCAAGTATACTAGCATACATATAGTGAGAGAAAGCAAGAGAGAGAGAGAGAATTTGAAGAAATAATAGCACTAAATAGGTCAGATATGCTGAGAAAACATTAATCTACACATCAAAAAAACTCAATCAACTCTAAATATGTTAGGTGAAAATTGAGATATGTGATAGTAAAAATTTTGAAAGGCAAGGGATGGACACGGTAGCACATGTACTTAATCCCAGCACTTAACAAGGCCAAGGCAGGAAGATCACTGTGACTCTGAGGCCAGCCTGCACTACATAGTAAGTTTAAAGCCAGCCTGAATTACAGAGTGAAACCCTGTCTCAAAAAAGCAAGCAAACAAATAAACAAACAAAAAATTGAAGGACAAAGATAAAAAGAAAAAATCTTAAAAGCAATCCAAGAAGAGCATCTTGTCACAAGAGATTCTCCAGTAAGATTAATATTGACACTTCAGCAGAAACAATGAAGGTTAGAGGGAAGGGATGACATATTAAAAATACTGAAAGAAAGACACTTAGCCAAAATCCTTATATCCTGCAAAAATTTCTTTTAAAAATTAAAGTGAAATAAATACATTCTCAGGTAAACAAAGCTTGAAAGAATTTATTGCTTGCAAGCACTCTATGAGAAATACTAAAGGGAATGAGGCATGTAAGAGTTCACTTGTAAACCAGGGTGCTTGGGGAAACTTAAGGAGAAGGATCATCAGAAGAGTTTGAGGCCAACTTGGGCAATGTATTAAGACCCCTGTTTCTTTAAAAGGATACAGAAAAGAAAAAGAAATATTAAGGGAAGATCTTCAGACCAAAAGAAAGTAAACTCAAATGGAAGATTGAATCCACATGAAAACAAAAAACTATGCATTAAGATAGAAATAAATGCATGGTTTTCTTCTGTATTCTTTTAGCTGATTTACTGAGCAAATGTATAAAACTGTATATGTATGTAGTTGGGAATTGTTAAATCTATACCATGTAGATAGGTAATATGCTTAACAGTAACAGCACAAAGGACTTCACTTGGACCAAACTATGGGAATAAAGAAATGATGCTAGATGGTAATTCAAACCCTGAAAAGCACCAAAATAGCTAATAAGAAGCTAATTGTAACAAACACTATCTTATTTCCTTTATTTTTCATTTTTAATACACAGAAAATTACATAAACTAATAACAGTATTTCCTTAGTCTGTGAAATATAAAAATTCAGAACAAGCTGGGCATGTTGGCACACACCTGCAATTCTAGCACTTGGGGAGCTGAGGCAGGAGAATCATTGCAAGTTCAAAACCAGCCTGAGCTACAAAGTGAGCTTAAGGCCAGCCTGAACTGCACAGTGAGACTGTACCTCAAAAAGACAAAAAAAATTTAGAACAGAAATAGCACCAAATAAAGGGGAAAAAGAAAAATGTAACAACGGTTCTATTTTTCAATGGAATTAAATTAGCATAAATCTAAAGCTGGGATGGGGGTGGGGATCAAAATGACAGAGTAGAATGAGCAGTAAAATTCAGCTTCTTCAGTTAGAATCCAAACACCTGGAAAATAACAACTTGGCAAAGAGAAAAAGAAAAAAGGAAAAAACGCTCCAGGGATCAGGAAGGAACTGATAGAAAGATTAGAAGCCACAGAGAAGTTGTAGAACTGTAGAGAAAAGAATGAAGCAGTATAGAAGCTCATCTTGGCTCCCAAGGAGGGAAACTTTTCTCTACAGATGCCAAGGTAAGTCCCCAGGGTCAGAAGCTCTAGGGGAAAAATAGCAGACAGGAACAGTGATGATGGCCTCAAGAGAATATAGCTGTTGTGAAATGCAAAAGCAATGCAGGGTTTTGCTCCAAGGTGACAACAGCTGGGGAGGGAATCCAATGTAGCACCTACTATATTAACAGAGTGTTTAACTGGGCCATTTGGGGTAAGGATTGATTAAAACTGAGATTCATAATAACTAAAAAACAATTTCACTTCAGGATTCTCAGTGTTACCTTCCCACAGTGACTGAGTGAGAGCCACCCATGGGAGACAGTCTTAGGAGTTTTTGAGCTATATATAGTTTCCCTGAGATGTCTAAGCTCAGGTCAAGAAGGACATGGAGCTCTGCCCACCATGGAGAGAAGCCAGGTCCAGGTAATGTTGTACTAAAAAATGGCTGGATCTAAATATGATGGTATTAAATACAGCAGGCTGTTTAAACACTTTCTCTGTTGCCAACATCCAGCACAGATCAGTTTGAT
The DNA here is from genome assembly GCA_004027295.1 of Dolichotis patagonum. Lineage (NCBI taxonomy): Eukaryota > Metazoa > Chordata > Mammalia > Rodentia > Caviidae > Dolichotis > Dolichotis patagonum. The sequence continues at coordinate 1,587 of PVJX010044826.1, read as the reverse complement.
TGCTTTCCCTATCTACCATGAGCAAGGACATGATTTAGGTTGGAGGGAGACTTCAAAATTCCACAATCACAAATACATCAACTAGACCAAATAAAAAACCAAGAAATAAGTATCAGAGTTGAACTGAATATCTATAGATATACAGAATATATAGTATACATTATAGATACAATGGAATATATATTATTAGCACCATGATGTATTTTCTCCAAAACAAACTACATGCTAGCCCATAAAGTATACTTAAGAAAATGCAAAAGAATTAAAACTATCCCATATAGATTATCAGATTATAGTGCAATGAAACTAGAAATCAATGGCTAATGAAACCACAGAAAGTATGCAAACCCATGGAAATTAAACAATACCCACTTGAATAATCAATGATTCACTAAATAAATCTAGGAAAAAATCAGACAGCTCCTCAAATCAACCAATAATACCTATACAACATACCAGAACCTGTGGGTCACCATGAAAGCTGTCCTAAGAGGGAAGTTTATACCTATAAATACCCACATCAGAAAAGCAGAGCAAACCCAAATAAATAACCTAATGATATACCTCAAGGTCCTAGAAAAATGAGAACAATTCAAACCCAAAGCTAGTACAAAGAAGAAAATCATAAAGATTAGAACAAAAATAAATGAAAGTAAAACTTAAAAAATATGAAGAACCGACCCAATGAATTGAAGAGTTAATTCTTGGAAAGAATAAACAAAAGATTCTCCTAGCCAAACTTAGCAAAAAAGGAAAGAAAAGGCCCAAACAATGCAATTAGAAGTGTAAAAAGGAAAATAACAATGGGCACTACCAAAATTTGGATTATTAGTAACTTCTGTAAAAATTTGTACTCTACTAAACTGGAGAATTTAGAAGAAATGAATAGACTCCTGGATACATATAAATCATCAAAAATATTTTAAAACTCTGATCAGTAACAAGCAATGAAATTAAAGTAATAAAAGAATTTACCGGGGCTGGGGATTTAGCTCAGCTGCATAAGTGCCTGCCTTGCAAGCACGCAGTCGTGAGTTCTATCCCGGATACTGATTTAAAAAAAAGAATTTACCAACTAAGAATAGCCCAGGTCTTGGACTCACAGACAAATTCTATAAAAACTTTAGGGAGGAGCAAACATCAACACTCCTCAAACTCTCTTTTTTTTTTTTTTTTAGGATCAATAAACAATGTTATTGTTAATAATAAAAGACATTTGCAGTTTGTAAATTCTGATTTTGTTGGACAGGAAGCCAAATTTATGGATCCTCAGTCTAACATGATGCACAGAAGCTGATGAGGGAAGATTTTCCATATCTTCCTCCTTTGTGCTCAGAGCTAGTGACAATTCCACCAGATTGAGTTTTAGGTGGTGATTGCCAGGCTCAGCTAAAGGACATGGGATGCTGGCTGAGATCTTTGCTGTCCGCTAGAGCTGTCTCCCCCTCAGGCAGTGGAGGGCTCTCTGGCCCCTTGCTGGGAGTGAAGCAACCTCAGTCCACTGAGCCCCACTGTTGTCACAGCTCAGGTGAATTAGAGATGTTACCCAAAGGCATTCCTACCTTTTATCAGGGTATAAAGTCATAC
>PVJX010044825.1:0-13008 GCA_004027295.1 Dolichotis patagonum | reverse complement strand
TGTCACACATTCTAGCTTGGACTTTCTGGAGGGGAGAAGGGATTGTCTGTTTACAGCACTGAGGACTGAACTTAGGGCCCCATCCCCCGTAGGCAGCCACTCTACCCCTGAGTTACACCTCCAGCCGTGTTTTCATTTGTTATTTTGAGACAAGGTCCCATTACATTGCCCAGATTGGCCTTAAACTTGTGATCCTCTTGCCTCAGCCTCTGAAGTAACTGGGGTTACAGGTGTGTCCACCACACCTGGCTGCTTTCACACATTCTTCAAGATATCTGCGGCCCAGAAAGACACTAGATTAAAACTTCTCCTCTAGGAGGGAGGGATATTATCTATTTCAGTGAGCCCACCAACCAGCCCAGTGTCTGGTGAGGTAAGCACTCAATAACCGTTTGCTGAATCAGTCAATGATTCGGAATTTAGATTTCGACAGCCTGGGGATCAGTTTTGACGGTGAGGGCTCAGTCTTCAGCTGTCTCAACCCTCATCACATCACATCCCGTGTTGGAAATGTCACTTACACCTCCATCCTGGTAACTGCAATCACAGTAACTAATAAGAAATATACTTCCCAAAAATGCTTTAAAAGGGGTCAGGGGTTTAGCTCAGCAGCACAAGTGCCTGCCTGGCAAGCGCAAGGTCATTAAATTCCATTCCTGGCACTCAAAAAAACCCAAAACTGCTTTTAAAAACATTCGTTCATTCATTTCGGCTCAAGGAAGAAGCGATCAAAATTATAAAGAATGTTTTCTTAGAGTTTATACTTTGAAGATGCATATCTGCTACACAGCATCTGATTTAGACATCCAGCAGAAAAGACTTTCGTTTACGCCAGGCCTGCGAAACAAGAGACACCTAACACTCACACATGTCCCTGAATCGTATGAACAAACATGTAAATTATAACGTGTACACTAAAGTGAGATTGTTTCCTTTACTGCATTCCATCTGTTCACTGTGTATCTGATAGATCCCCCCATCTGAGAGACAGCACAATCATCATGGCGACAGTTCAAAGCTGTGCCATGATAATGTATAACTCCTTCTTCCCAGAAGCCCCAATGGCTTCTTCCTCCCAAAAGTCTTTGCCAAAGCTCATGTGTGTAAAGATTTACCCAATCCCCTGCACTCTCACAAAATAAGTTAGTTCACATGGGTACCCAGAGCCCTTCCCCCATGAGAGCCTATGTAAGGCAAAACCTGCCCTTTGTCTGCAGAGCCACCACAGCCTTCTCTGTGGTGACTCCCTCTGTGCCCTCATTAAACTCTTTCTTACCTAGTTGCCTCCTCTCTTTTAATTCTGTGTCACTCTAGATTGAGTACAAAGTTTCAACTCAATCAGTGTCCATAAACCTATCCTGCTTGAATATTACAAATATACTGTAAGTTGTAGGAAGATCACTAAGTTACAAAAGTTTGGATATGTAATCACCAGAGAAATACAGTGATAAAAGTCTTCAAGTTCTAATTACTTCACTCAGTTGTCAGTGAAATTCCTAAAGAATAGATAATTTACATAATTTTTAATATTTGCTTATTAAGGCAAAGGATATTTAAATAACAGTAGAAAGTCTCTAGCTATTGTTCATTTCAGTTTTTGAGTACATACAATAGCAGATACTGTTCCAGGCACCAAAGATATAGTAAGGAGACAAAATTACAGTGTCTCATAGATTTTACAAGTTAGTTGGGGAAAAAAAAAAAAACAATAACTATGTTGAATTTGCTGGAGACAAAATAAACCAGACTAAGAGATGATAGACAGATGGAAAATAAAGGAGGGAGGCATTAAAAAAATACTTAAAGGTCACCCCTTAGACAATGCTTGCAAATAAAAAACATGTAATAGAAACTATACTGGCTAAATACAAGAGATCATGAACTTGTTCATTCTACTAAATAATTATTTGCAAGATTCAAGTCACTCCCCTACACGACTACTTTTAGAGTTGAATAAACATGAGCCTCAAGTTTCCATACGAGAACAATACAAGAAATTAGAGGCTTACATACAATAACTAAATGCCAGGAGATGTGTGGCACACATTTTAACTTTTTCTTTTGAAGATATATTGAACTCAGGATTTCCCTACCTGCCATAACAGGAAATGATCTGATGCCATCTTGTGGTAACTTGAATATTCATGTTTCCATAAAAAAAAAAAAAAAATTTTTGAGACAATATCTCTCAGTGTTGTAGAGGCTGACCTTGAATTCACGATCCTTCTGCCTCAGCCTCCTGAGTGCCAGAATTACTTAGAATTTCATTAAATTACAGAAGTTACAGAATTACCCAGAAAATCATGAAAATTTATCTAAGTCAGATTTTTTTTTTAAGGTTGGAAAGAGGCCGGGCTGCTCAGAAAAGATCACCACTAGGAACCCCAACCTGGGAGGAATTCCTGGACAGTTTTTCAAACACAGTATGACTGCAGAATTGACCACACTCCATCAGGATCAAACTCACAGAAGACTCACTGATATCTACTGTGACCATGCAGCGGCTTGTTAATTAGACAGAGACCATCACGAACACCAAGTCATTTAGTCCTCCCCAAAAAATGAAAAACAGCTACCCGTAGTAAGACATGGATTCTTTTTAATAAAAACCTAAGGTTGTGATACCTGCACACAAGCAGGAGTCACACTGCGATTCTCTAGTCTCCATTCCGCGTGAGACTCTCCTAGAAGCAAAGTGCTCTGATGACCTAGATTTCTGCCGATAGCCCTTGTCTTCCTTGAACCTAGCTCAGCAGACCACAAACTTCCATGTGCGTAAGAATTATCGCAGGAGCTGGGTGTGGTGGTGCACACATATAATAACAGAAGGAAATCTGAGGCCGGCCTGGGTAACCGAGCAAGACCTATCTCAAAACAAAATTTAAAAATAGGGCTGAGAAGTAGTTCAGTGCTTTCTTGGTTCAATCCCAGTACTGCAAACGATAATTAACCCGTAAGACCACACACATACACTATGGATGCTACATTTGATGGGTGATTTAAGGGATGTTTTTCAAGATACATTTGACTTCATTTTAATGTTAGTTATAATTTTTACTTTCCTCACAGAATGGATACGCCAACTCCTTCACCTCTCCCAAAATATAAATCAGTTACAAAAATCACCACGCACGTTGTATGTATGGAGCAGTCATGTAGACTCTCCTAAGGTGGCCACATACGTCTGCTGTCATTTATTTTCCACACATTAAAAAACAAGTTGCCAAAACCTGCATGGTGCTGGGAGAGAAATGTAGATCAAACACATAATTATGAAAAGTGAGAGGCCAAGAAAGTGAGTCCATCTAATTACAGGAATAATAGTAAATATATGTATATGCAGAACTTGATGAAATTTGGGATTTACCTCTCTTACTTACTGAAGAGTAAACTCATAATTCAGAAAGCCTATTGCTGAAGCATAAAGAGTTGTTAAAATATCGATTTTCCAAAATCTCAGAAGTCAATGCCTGCCTTTTGTAACACTCCCTCGGAAGGGTCACGGCCTCAGAGGAGCTGCTACACACCACCCTTCACGTGGGTTTACCCAGAGAGTACCAGGAAGCAGGTGAGCTGACAGCTCTCTGACTCTCCTGCACAGGGAGCTGTGAAGACTAAAATAAGCCTGTCCTAGTAACACATACACATCTGCTCCATAAGCTTGGGAAGAACCTGCTAGCCAGGCTACTTCTGAACACGGGCGTGCAAGGGGACGGGTCTGCTGAGAAGAGCTGGTGTTTAGCTGTGCACACCAGTGTGTGTATACACACACACAATCACCACAGTCCGTGCCAAATGCCTTTTATGAGCTCCATCAAATAGTCTATCTCAGAAGAAGGCAAAGTTAATTTATTCCAAGAGCAAATGAGTCACTGATTCATCAAAACTTCAGCGATCAAAGATCAAACATATTTAAGTTGATAGATACTTTAAATGGCTCTTCATTGCTCCTTCTGGCCAGTACAGTGACGAAGCAGAAAGAGAAAAGCACAAGGAGCCAGGCAGAGCACAATGCCACTATCTGTGAAACAGGGGTAGACCTGTTACCAAAGGTTCTCCTGCCTGAGACAAACTGTGATTCTAAAGAACGCCGGCAAAAGTCCACCAGGCTCCCTCTCTTTCAAAACCACCCCAGGAGAGGCATAGGCATATAACGTAGTGACAGTGCCCCTGCCTAGCTAGCATGCACAAGGCCTCGGGTTCAATGCCCAGCAGCAAGAAAAGATGAAAACAATTCTCAATACTTAGCAATGCCATAGCAAGAAGGGGGGTGTATTTGTTTGAGGTTTCTTTTCAAAAGGGAATTTTACTGAATATAACTTATATACTACAAAGCTTGCCTATTTACATTGTTCAATTCATTGATGCCAAATACATTTGCAGAGCATTGCAACCGTCACTATAATTCAATTTTAGAACATTTTTATGATTCTCAGAAGAGAAACCCATATCTGTTAGCAGTCCTTGTCATGCCCCCCCCAAGAAGCCACTAATCTCCCATCTTTACAGATTTACCTTTTCTGAACATTTCATATAAATGGAATCATATGCTATGGGAGCCTTTGCTTAGTTTCTTTTTTTTTTTTTAATTTATTGGTACAATTTAGATACAGACAATGATCACATTCATCATGGGAATTTGTACCTATACATGACATATCATGGTTCCTCTTTTTTCCCCATTCCCCTCCCTTTAACCTCTCTTCCCCTCCTTACTTACACAACTCTATTTCCATTTTATAGAACTGGGGGGAGGGCATAAGAAAAAGGGATAAAATGGAAACACAGCAAAGTTTTCTGAAAGGACAGTAAATGATTACAACAGGAAAAACAAATCCTCTTATCTCAACTCTCAATTTACCTCAACTCTTATCTCCATACTAAGGATTAAACCAAAAGCCTGTGTGCATCTAGGCAAGGGCTCCACCACTAAGCCACATCCCCGGCCTTTTCTAATTTTATTTTGTGACAGAGTCTCACAAAGTTTCCAGGCTGGCCTTGAATTTTCAGCTTCCTGGGTGGAGGAGGCTGTAAGTGTGGGTTACCACATCCAGCTATACCCTCAATGTTGTTAAAGATACAACCCAAATCGGGTACATGCTTATAATCCCAGAACTCAGGAGGCTGAGGCAGGAGGATCCTTGAGAGTTTGAGACCAACTCAACTTGAGACCAACTGGGCTACAAAGTGAGCTCAAGGCCAGCCTGAACTACACAGAGGGAACCTGTCTCAAAAAGACAAAAAAAAAGATACAATCCAAGTCTATAAGATAACTGACTAACATTCTTCAAAACCATCATAGTCTAGAAAGACAGAAAAACTAAGGAACGGCACTAACCTGGAGGAGACTGAGACATGATGATTTAATGTGATGGGATTCTGCACCAAATCCTACACTAGACAAAGGATATTAGTAAAAAAAATTGGCAGAATTTGAATAAGCTCTGCTAGTTAATACCACTGTATCAATGTTAATTTTTTTAATATTAGAAGTTGGAGATGTAGCTTAATAGTAGAACATACCAAACATGTACAAGGCCCTGTTTTAATCCTTAGGACCAAATAAACAGAAAGTAAAAATTCTGCTGTGGTTTGGGAAAGGTAGCAAAGGGAATTCTTTGCTTTTACAATTTTTTCTAAGTCAAAATATTTCTACATGAAAAGCTTTTAGAACAAACCAAATTTAAAAATATGCATAAAATGGTGAAAAATAAGCTTTAGAGTCCAAAAACCCTGATTGTGAGAATCCATCTGTGAGAGTGGCACAAATTACTTTGATCTAACTTAGTTTCTTCATCTGTAAAATGAAAACACCAGCCTCAAAGAGTTGTCATAGAAATTAAGGAAAATAATCAAGTAAAATATAATACCGGCACCAGGCAGGCACAATAAATGGTAGCTGGCTGTGACACTAAACTCACACCTGTAATCCCAGCACTTGGGAGCCTGAGGCAGGAGGATCAAAGTGAGTCCAAGGCAGCTAAACTCCATACATGAGTTCAAGGCCAGCCTGTACTAGACAGTAAGAACTTGTCGAAAAAACAAACAAACAAAAACTAAGAATGAAGCAAGGCTGGGGGTGTACCTCAGTGGTAAAGTTGGCCTTGCATGTATGAAGTGCTAGGTTTGATCTTCCATGGCAAAAAATAAAAAATAAAAAGAGGAAATCATGAAAACATTCAATTGAAATAAATATTTTTAATCTACAGCAGTGTGGTATTAGATAGGTTGCTTAACAGTTATCTGTCATTCAAAAATATCTAAATGACTAAAAATTATTAGAACCTAATACTTTGAATTTTCCCAGACTAGCAAAACCTCAGCAGCTCATGCTTTACCAGTTCAGGAACTGGCTCTCTGACACTTTCTTATGTATTCCACTGTATCAGGGAATAAAAGTACCAGAGTGAAGATTTACTTCTTTAAAAAAGGGTACAGACTGGTCCCAAGTACTTTAAAAGTTTTCACAGTTTCACAATTTAAATATGAATCCTGTTCCCCACTATAGGTCTGCTATGTGCCCCTGAAAAAGCCTTCATCACAGAAGTTAACTTCCCTTTGACTATGTTGATTTATTTGCACATTCCCAGTGACAAAATGATGGATGCGTACCTATGACGAATCCCAGTAAGTACATATATAATGAATGTGTAACTATTAGTACTTTGATAGCTAGACATCTTTCATAAACTAAGCCATCATCTGCACTAGATAAGTTATTAAGTGGACTTTAAAATTATTTAAATGGCATTTTAAAAAACAATCTGTCATTCAAATACGCACCTTTATTCATGCTTCCTCTCCCCTTCATTACTCTAAGTTAGTAAAGATTTCTTTAGGTCACTCCCCTCAGCTTTTTATTCTCAGGTGCATGGAATAAACATTATCAATTATTATTATCTTTATTCAACAAACACTTTAGAAGTACCTACCGTGGGCTAACATCAAGTGAGCTATATTATGTGTAAGTGTACGCATTATCAGGCTTAATTACCTTAAGAACTCCAGATGATAGTTATTATTCCCATTCTACAGATGAGGAAACTGAGGCACGGCAAAGGGAACTGGCCCTCCATACTCATGGGGTCAGCAGCAGTTCCACCTGATGTCAGAGACCATGCTGCTCACATTTGCAGCATTCTCCTTCCTCCCATGCCTCATCTTCCAAAACTGAGGTTAGGCAGGTAAAAGTGAAAGTGCTACAGCACAGTGAAAAGATAAATCAACATTGTTACACTAGGCCTGTGCTTTATCAAATCACTCATTTTGGAAAGGCAGGTTCCCTCTAAATATTTCTGGAGCCCTACATGGAGAGATGTTGCACACATGCAAGTGTCATAGTTGCAAGGGAGAAAAGATTGGATCAGAAATGAAAACATTATTAATTACCCAATCAACTTTCTACTCTAAATGGAAATAGCCATTCATAAATCCCCTTTATGAGCTTAAGGGTAAACACTCAAGCCATTTTAGTCAGCACATTAGGCTCCCAACTAGAATAAATAACATCTGAGGTCATGTATTGAAGCAAAGAAATTATTTTAATCTGTCTATTTTATTACAGTATTCAAAGTATGAGCATGATTGTGAATTATACACTGGCTTTAGTCTGAGTTATGCAGGGCTAATGCCGGAAAAGTGAGCTTCATTGGTTCATGCACAAAGAATTGCTGAGTACTAACTACAATCCAAGATCTCTTTGGGTACTTGGGACATGCTTAAAACAATGAAAATCCCTGCCTGTGAAGCTTATACTTTATTAAAATGACTCTGGCTTATAGCATACAATGAGAGTCAAGCGAAGGATTAATTTCACTGGTCTCATTTAAATATAAACAAAAGATCCAGCCAATACATGGGTTTTAAATTCCATGTGGTGAAATGTAAGAAGTCCTCTCTGCATCCAGCTCATGAAAGACAAGCCCACTAAAACACCTGTGTAAGCTTCCAGAAAAGTCCGTCTCCCCTCTGCTGTCCTCATTTACACAACTTCATGTTCTCTTTGTAGATGATCTTAAGTAAAAAAGGAAGGAAACTGCTATAAGTGATGAGAGCCAAAACACGCCGTCAAGTGCACTGACACTAACCGTTCGTGGAAAGTACAGTTCAGCATCTGATGCATAAACCATTTGAGGTTTCATAGCGTTTTCCATGAACAGCTCATTGAGAAACTATATTGCACGAACAAAAAGCATTGTATCGTTTGTTTTCAAGGTGCCACTTATCTTTTGAAAGTATGCAGCTACTATTTTGCCAATGGTACCCAAAAGGCAGGTGTAAGAAGAGCAAACACTCTTCCAGTTTTAAAAATAGCGGCTCATCGTAACTTGGAAAGCAAGTGCTAACATACCAAAAGCCACAGATCAGTAGATTCTATTTAAAATAGAGCTTCCTCAGTTCCAAAGCAGCTTCAAACACACCACTGTGCAAAATCAGATCAAATGCTTCCCAGAGATTTTCATGTGATTGTCCCTTCTTCCAAGTGCTTTTCTTTAACAAAAAATTTTTTTTTAAAGATGAAAAGAAAAAAACATTTTGCCAAAAAGGTAATTCTTAATCATTAGGCATATAATAAGTGTCTGCCTATCAAACTGTTACACTTCTCATGCTCACAACTACCTTGGCTCACTGGCATTACCATTTCACAGAGGAGAAAACGGGACTGTGTTATACAGGTGTGTGTGTAGCTCACTGTATAAGAGCTCCCAGGCATGCAAGCCAGTGGGCACTGGGCCACTTACGAAAAGGAGCATCCTTCTCTAACTCGCATAAATAGTTCCATTTACTTTCTGCTAGTGCCATGCACTGTAAGTTCACCAGGCAAACCCGCCAAGTGATGCCTTTTCAGATTTGCACAAAGGTCACAGTTCGGGCTGGTGAAAAGCATCACTCGCAGTAACCCACCCTAACAGTAAGCGCACAGTGACTGAAAGCTAGGACTAGGGACTTCTGGTTCTCGGCTTCAATTAACATAAAGTGAAGACTCACAGGAAATAGACGTATGGACAATACAGAGACGTGGAGCTCCTCCCAGGCAATCTCTTTGCAAAGAACTGATTTATGAACGAATACAAAGACTGGAAGTAGAGTCTCATGCATGTTGTTAACTCTGTCCCACTGTTAGATATTTAGAAAAATGTTTGCCCCTGTGTCCTCAGCCTTGCCTTCTAAAATGCCCTCAGTTCTTACTCCCTGTGAGGCAGGCATTTGGCTAAAGACCTGATAAACATTATGCATGAGCCCACACACCTGTCATCCCAGCACTCACACTAAGGCAGGAGAACTGTGAGTGCAGGGCAGCCTAGAGGACACACAGAAACTGTGACGGTGAGGGGTGAGGGGTGTTAAAGGGAAGGAAGGAAAGGTAGGAAGGTAGGCGGGAAGGAAGAAAGCGGGGAAAGGAAGGAGAGAAGCATAAAAGGAAGGAAAAAAGAGAAGGAGGAAGGCGGTAAGGGAGGGAGGCAAGGAGGGAGGGAGGGGAATTATACCACATCCTAACTAAAGGCAGTCACATAAATGACCAGAACTATTCCATACAGCACAAACAATAAATAAATAATTCAATCACATGAGCTCAGTAAACCCACAGCATCTTGAGTGTCAAAAGCCTATCAGTGATTTAAGTCACTTCCTTTTGGAGTGATCGGTTACATGCCAATGGGTAACTGAAACATTCTCCATTCTCTCCCTAACACACACCAAAGCTATACCTTCATATCAGACACAGCAGATCCACTCACATAAACAGACCTTGAAACATCAAACAAAAGAGACTGAGATTGGACAAAGAACACAGCAGAGTTCATTCTGAAAGATTTCACCCCCTCAGTTATCATCCGAGTGCCCATGATGTGCAAAATAGCACAGCTTAGTGCAAGGAAAGAGCGAGACACAGAAGTGACTGCCTAACCTTGCAGACGGCCAGTGAGTGCCTTGAGTTCTGAGAGGGCAGGGACTGCCTCTCCAGGATGACAATCCAGAAAAGCTTTCCAAAGAAGCAGTGCTACCATAGTTCAGACGCTGAATGCTCCCAGACTCATGTGTTAAAGCCATGGTCCTCAGAGTGGGGCCTTTTGGAGATGGGGCCTTGCAGGAGGTCCTTAGGTCACTGGGGGTGTGCTCTTGAAGGGGACTCTATGACCCTAGCCCTCTCCTCACTCTTCTTTTCCCCCTAGGTCATATGTAAGTAGTTCAGCTCTACTTGTGCTCCTACTATAATGTGCTGCCTTACCACAGGCCCAAAGCAACAAGGCCAATTTACCATGGACCCAAACCTGTGAGCCAAAATACACCCTTTCTCTTTACAAGCTGAAAAGGTGATTGGTGCAGCTTATGTCTAGATGTCCCCCTAAAGTCTCATGTGATCAGTTGGTGCGCTTGGAAGACAACTGAATTATAGGGGCACTGTAGCTAACCTGCGGCTAAGAAGTGGGGCCTGGTCACACTGGAAGATTATCTCCTTTCCTGGTTCCTCCCTTGGCTCTGCCTGCCGACTGCCATGAAGCAAGCAATTCTCTTCTGCCATTCCTCTCTGCCTTGCTGTTCTCCTCGCAGACAGCTAACTTCAGACAGAAACATGTACCAAGATAAACCTCTCCTTCATTAAGTTGTGGGTGTGAGACAATTTGTCCTAGCAACAAGGAAAGAAACTAAAACAATGGCATTTCATTTTCACAAGGGAAAGCTAACACAAGCGCACTGGAGGACCTACAATCCAAACTGCAGTGTTCAAACCAATAGTGATCACTTGCTATTGTTTTTATAATTCATGACTCATTCTTTCCAGAATTCATTCAGTCATTCACTATTCTAGATACGGGGTCAACCGGGTCAATGAACAGTAACAGCAAACTGACACTGCCTCAAGAAAAGAAAAGGTCTCCACAGGACACCATGTCAACAGCATCCTAGCCACTCCTCCATGACCTGGGTCCCCATCTGTGTCACCTTCTGTAATAGAGGCTAAAGTTTATCAAAAAGAAGAAGGAGACGGAGAAGGAGGAGGAGGAGCAGAAGAAGAGAAGGAGGAGGAGGAAGGGGAGGGAGAAGGGGGAGGGAAGAGGAGGATGAAGAGAAAGCAGAGGAAAAGGAGGAGAAGAAAAAGAAGGAGGAGGAGGAAAAGGAGGAGAAAAATAGGAAGAGAGAAACTTCATCTTCCCAGCACTTCCCTTCATTTGGCTTCTGGGTTGCAAGTATCTTACTGTCCAGCTGCTGCTGCCCCAGACAAGTTACAGCTTTTGCAGCTTTTGCTCAAGAATACAAAAGCTGCGGGTGCCATGCCTCCTGTCTGTAATTCCAGTACTTTGCAAGGCTGAGGCAGTGAGGAATAAATTTCAGCACAGGATTTACCAAGATCGTGACTCAAAATAAAAACAACAATAAAAAATTATTACTATCAAAAAGGGCTGCAGATGTGCAAAGGTCCTGGTCTAATGCCCAGTACCACATATGCACACACAGAATGTGAAAGCTGAAAGGGAATTTAAAAGCTCTTCTGGCACAACGTCCTCATTTCGTAGATAGCAAGTCCTAGAGAGAAGACTCTGGAGCAGCATCACGCAGAATCCGACTAGTCAGCGGACCCCTTCCCATGACTGGGTACAGTCAAGTTTTCCAAGGATCTCCTCGTTCCTGGAGCACCAGCCGCAGCCCAAGGGGCAAACCTATGCTGATACTGTGCATACGTACTGAGGCATCGCAACAGTACAAACCGTAACATCTGCAAGCCCTTCACCTGCCCCCCACCGTCCCCCCGCGGTTCACTAACGGAGGACGCGTGCGTGTCGGGGCGTCGGGAGTGCAGGGGCGCGAGGCTGCACGAGCTCCGCGAACTGCCGGGACCGCAGGCTGAGCGCCGCCCGGACCGGCCGAGGGCCCCGCCGCACCCGACGGCCGCCTCCGCCTCCCTCCCGATCCCGCTCCGCCCCGCGCGCGCAGCCCGGCTCCCCATCTCCGCGCGGCAGAGCGCGGGCTCCCGAGCCCGAGGCCGGGTACCTTCCGCAGGAAGCTGGCGACCACCTGCTCGAAGGGGTACTTGTACACCTGGTGCACGTCCACCGTGACGCCCATGCCCGCGCCAGCCCCTGGCCGCAGCTCGGCGGGCCCGCGGGCGTCCACACCCCGGCCGCCTCGGGGGCGTGGGCTTTTCTGCTCCTTTTTCAAACTTTGGAAACTTTATTGTTCACTCCAAGAGACAGACAGAAGGTGGCGCCCGCTCCAGGGCGCCCCTGGAGCTCCTGCTGCCCCGAGCTCCGCCCCGGGAGCGGTCGCCTTCCCGCCCGGCCCCGCCACGCCCGGCCCCACACCCTGCAGCCCTCGGACCTCGGGGTGGAGCTTTTCCGTCCGCGCTGCCTGGAATCCAACAGTAATAAACTTCAGCGTGGTAATATGACCCTCCTCGGTGTCGCTTAGTCTGTGTGACAGAAGCCAGCAACTGCCTTGCGCACAGGACCGGGACAGCTGCCCGGGGCTTGGGGTTTGGGCGTTTAGTACACTGAAAATTGCAGACTCCCGGGAGTGTCTAGGAATTAACGTACTCGGCTTTCCAACTCTGCAGAGAAGTTCCTTTGCTCACTAAAGATTAACATCAGCGACCAAGGAGCAAAAGAGTGCAAAAAGAATTTCGAGTATTCTTTACTCCAACTAAAGCTGTTACCAAATGAGCACGCTGATCCATTTTTTTAATAAGTTATTCTACATGTTTCTGAGCACCTGTTGTTTGCCGAGCACTGTGGACTCCCTGCCACCACCTAGAACAAATACACCAAGTGATTTAGGACCTGCTGGACCAGGTAGGAAAGTAAAAAGGACGACTTAACTTATAGGACAAGGGACATGGCTTTAGCTGACCTGAACACAGACTTTCTCTGAGATGGTCACCTTTACATTTGGCCTTGCCATGCATAGTCAGAGAGGGCTGACAAAACCCCTGCCTTGGATAAGTCTCCTCTTTCATGGTCACTCAAGCAACCAGAAAAGACGGCAAGAAAATATACATCCATCGCGACA
>PVJX010044824.1:0-12994 GCA_004027295.1 Dolichotis patagonum | reverse complement strand
GAAATGGTTAAAAATCCCAATTCAATAATTCACTGGCTGTGCTCCTGGGTGGTCTACCTCACCTTTCTAAGCTTCTCTTTCCTTACTATAAAATGAATATTTTAAAAAATCTGTCTCATACCATGACTTTAAGATGTAAGGCAAAAAAGAACTTATCACTTCTTGTCTGAAGTTACTCATTTCTATATTTGCTAAAAAAAAATATTGTGAATGCCTTTAGACTGAAATACAAAGATGAAATTGTAAAGGTTCAAAGTTTAAATATACAAGGTAGGTATGGAGAGAGCAGAGAGCCATGACACGAGATGGGGCTCTCAATTTAGATGGAAGTACTGTAATTTAGTAGGCAAGACACATGGTTTAGATTATGTGTATTTTTGCATGTATATAAATTAATCTTACAAACTGATGTGTTAAAGGAAAAGTGTTATGATTCTGTGAATTCCTGAAAAACAATGCTCTTATTATAAAAAAAAATATAGGATTGTCTAGTTCTTATTATAGCAAATGGTTGTTCTTCTTGAAAAAATTGTGTTGGAAATACTGCATAAAGTATCCATATTTGGCCTTGAAAAAATCATATAAAAGCTGTAATAACTTCTAATTAACAAAATGACTTTAGTGTATATCATGGTTTCCTATGACTTTAAAATATGAGGTTTGCATTTAAGCTCATGCATTTATCAAAGGGAAACAATACATTTTTCCTTACAGAGTAAACACAATGCCCTCCATTCCCTTTTCAGAATACCAGTCTTAGGTTCTAGATGCCATTTAGATGGGAAGATAGTCTTTCAGATTGAAATTCTGTGCTAGGGGCATTTTGTGTCTAACTTCCTATCTTGAGAAAGGAAGAGATGCGTTTCCTATTCCTCTGCTCTTTCTCTCAACTTTATCCCCACCCTGCTCCCTCCTTTTTGCCTTTGGTTCTCTGAGGTTCTGTCTTAGAATTTGTGCTTGACCCAGGCAGGATACGGGTAAAGGTCAGGTGATGGGGTCATGAAAACAAGGAGAAAATACAATTTTTGAGTTCTCAACATTTTTTGCATGAATACTTGCTGATACATGTGATGCTTTTTGGTATACAGACTTTATTTTCAAATGAATCAATGTAGATGGTAATGTTAACTTAGTTGAGCAGACATGTGACAACATGGCTTTCCACTGCCAATCAAAACAAACAACATCTCTGAGGAGTAAGTAGGCAAATATTTGTTGTTTGATTCAGAGACAATGTTATTGTGGAACGTCTCGTTCAGATCAACATAACAACAAATGTGTAATAATAAACAAAAATTTTATGAAGAGTGATCCATTGGTTGAGACAGATTTAAGAGGGGTCTACTCAGAGTCTTAAGAGTAATCATATGCTTCCTAGGTAATAACAATTCTATGTCAATTATAGTGAGCTCCAAAGTGCTTGGGTCCTACTTGATGAACTGAAGTTCTGAACATAGCTCGTAATTTGTTTTTGAACACCTTTGTAAAGTGACGAATTTTGTTAGGTATTTTTAAACATTATAGGTTGTCTGGAAACATATGTAAATAAAGACACATGGGCACCCAAAAAAGTAAATACAATTAAAATATAATTTTTGAGAAATAAAAAAATCTAGGGATATCTGCTTGTAGAAAAAGAAGAGTATTAACCTATGAAGACGTTTCATAATTCTGTCTAATTTTTAAAGAACCACACGACAGCAATCTAATTACAGGAACTATTGGAGCATACTCATTCTGAGGGATAAGAACTGGACAGGTAGTTATGCAACCAACGTAGACAGGGATAACAGAAAAATGATGACTAATTCAAGGGCAACAGACAAAGCAGGCAAGGAATAATAGTAATTCCCAAGCATTGACAATTATTTGGAGTCATGAACAAGCGAGAAAGTTTAGACTATCACCATGATAGGGATGCTAGCATAAAGCATCATGGAAGAAGGTCAGAAACAATTGTGATTTTAATTAAGTAATTATCATACTTCAAGCTCTTTACTAAGAATTTTTGTTTATATATACTTAAATATTTGATAAATAAACACAGTATCTTACTTAATTCTTATAACAACCAGTAGTACAACTAAACACCTAATAAGCTTAGTATTATCTCTTTGCTACAGAAGAGGATGAGAAAATTAAGTGATAAAGTCAAGTTTGTCAGGACAGCAAAATTAGCACCTTCCCCAGTACTGCCTTTGCATCTTCCTAATATGACATAAGCAAGGCATTGATACCAGAAATTACATCTTTTATAATTGTAATACCTGGTAATATATTCTATGTAAAGTGTACATGATTGACTAAGAATTATTAAGCCACAGGATGAGCACTAAAACAAATGATGCACAAATCCTTTTTTTTAAAAATGAGTTTAGGAGCACCCACCTTTTCATTGATTGTTATTGATATTTACATAAGATCTGGATGATGTGTCTATAATATGCTTGGGAAAAAACAAAACATTTTCTAAAATATCATATTAAGATCAGACATATGTTCAACTTTTGTTGATATGAACTAAAAGTAGCTCATGCTACTTAAAACATAATTCTTTTTGTATATTTGTCTTTGTACCACAAATGTGAAATGAAAATTGTATAAATTCGATCTAGAACATGGAAACTTCTGACAAAGATCTCATTTCTCCTTCATCCAATTCATCAAATCCTTCCACTGAACTGAGTAGGATTCACAGAAATAGTGTGATCTGATCTGCACCATCTGGTCAATCTCTTTCAACAGAAATTAAGAGTTGAAATTAATTAGCACAACTATGAATGTTTTTGCATATGTCAGGCTTCGCATTGTGTATGTGTTAAGAAAATTGCCTGTATGTACACACCATGCTTGGTGACACCACGTCTATTAACAGCAATAGTATTTAGAAACATTTTCTGATAATTTCATAATTAAATGAACCAATATTTTATAGATTAAAATCTAAAGAGTCAGCGTATATTGAAATAAATAATTCCCAATATCAGAATTTTTAGAGGTATGGAATAACTTCAAAGTTTGGAATGCAATTAAAATTTAGCTTTTAGTTTTCCTACGTCAGAGCATTCCACACAACTACCATCATTTAATTAAAACAGCACACATTTTAAACATTTAAAAATAGAAAGGCCAAGATGTCATGATAGGGAAAAATTATCATTCGGAAATCCTGCATGACATTCTTCCTGTCGTTTCCATCAGAGTACCATCCTGGAACGGCATTTGGGGAACTGTGGTTGATACAGTTCTTCTAGGTAGCAAGTGTGGCTGCTTTTAAATTAAGACCCATAGAAACACTGAGCTCTCACAATGCAGTGTGAGCATTGTGAAATAAATATTGCAACAGATAATGTTCCTTTTAAAATTGTATAAAGATTAAAGAAGCATCACATTTATTTTAGGGCTCTTTGCATTTTATCTCCAACCTAATCTATTTCCTGTAAGCAGCCTTCTGACATCCCTCCTATATTTTATATGTGGCTCTCCTATCAGAAAAGTGCCTTCAGCTCTTCCTCTACTCAGAAAGCTCCCAAAGCACAGAAATGAATTCTCCTTTTGTGAATCTTCCCAGTCAGGCAGTTAAAAAGCATATGGATGTACCTGTAATAAGCAAATGCAGAACAGCAATTTTGGTTCAGTTTATAAATAAAACCAATAAACTAAAATTTGTGGGTGATAGTGCTGAACTCAAGTTTCTCAGATTGTGCTGTTTTTAATTTTCAGTCTACTGAGTTGCCTTTGAATTGGATCTCATAAGCTGTCATAGTGTTTACTGAACATATACTATAGCATCTAATTGGGACTTAGCTACTGCATTATTTCTTCACCTTCCTCTCTATCACAAATTCATTTTGTCAGGCAAGCACATTTGTCAAGGTCACCAATGATCTCCATCTTTCCTGTTCAATGATAATCTTTTGGTCTGTATCTTTCTGGAACTCAGTAATTTATGACAACTTGATCAACTTTTCCTAAATTTGTCTCCTGGGATATTATGCTCCCTTGGTTTTTCCTATTACTTCACTTACCATGTTGACTTACTTCCCTTGTTGAATACTTCAGGGCTCACTCTATATCTCTCTTCCCTCTTTTTTCAATGTATACTTATTTTCTAGGTAAACTCTTTCAGCTCTGACTTTAAACTCGAAACATAACCTGATGATTCCTCAAATTATGTCTTTGGTTCTGTTTTCTTGTCTGAACTGAATCCTCATATGTTAGTGACCAGCTATCTCCACAGGATCTTTATCAAGTTCCCAGTGGTACCTTGTGCCCATCCAATCCAACATGCTCTTCTGTAGATATCTTCATCCCTTTAAATGGTGCTTTCTCTCATCCTCTCCCATTCATAAAAACTGGAGGACTCATCCTAGAACCAATCCACCAGGAAGGACCTGATGATTTGCATTCTAAATGCACTCCAATCAGATCTCTTCTCATTATCCCTGCTTCAAGCTATTACACATACCTACTGACTACTTCAACAATCTCGCTACCTTCTATTCCTGCTCCTATTTCAATTCCCCAAACTCTCTTTGTCTGAAACACTCCATACTCCTGATTTCGAGGATCATTTCTTTTTTTTTTTTAACATATTTGATAGATTTTTATTTTATTTGTATTTATTTATTTATTTATTTATTTATTACTATATGCTTATAGCATAGAAAGATGACATTTATTGTAAGGAGTAGGTGTCTATAAATTGTCTTAAATTTTTATTCCCCTTTCCCTCTGTTTTAGTTACTTTCCTTTTTGCTGAGACACAATACTTGACATCTGCAACTTAAAGGAAGAGACACTTCTTTTGGCTCACATTTCAGTACATAGTTGACTGGCTTCATGCCAGGCTGGCATGACACAGGGCCATAGTCAAAGACACTGGTACACATGGCGTGGCATGGCACACAGGAAGCAGAGAGCACAAAAGGAGGAGCTATAGCAGGAGATAAACCCTTCCACTCCTCACCCCTACTGATGTGTCTCCACCCATCAAACTTCACCTCCTAACACCAAGCCTATCTTACCACCCCCATAACTCAGTTTCCTTCCAAAAGCTTCATGTCCAAGTGCATGACACTTTGAGGGACATTTTAGGCCTAAACCATAACACTCTCTATTCAATCCTTCCTCCTTTCATCTCACAAATCCCTTCCCATTGTCTATCTTTTCTTTTGGCTTTAAAATTATTCATAATTTATACTAACATTTAAGCTTATGTGTCTGATTTTATTTCACTTAACATTATGGTATCAAGGTACATCTATTTTATAGCAAATGACTCCAAATTATCCTTCTTTATGACAAAGTAGTAATCCATTATGCATAAATGCCACTTTTACTTTATGCATCTATCTATTGGTGGGTACATAGAATGCTCCCAAGATTTAGCCACTGTGAATTGTGTTGTTAGAAACATGACTATGCATTTATTAATGTAGTGTGATATCTATAACTTTTGGGGAAGAAACATAGAGTAGCTGGGTCAAATGGAAATTTCTATTTTTAGTTTTTGAAATCTTCATATTGATTTTTAAAGTGGTTGTACGAGTTTACACTTCCACCAATAATGTAGAAGGGTGTATCCCCCACCCCAAAGCCATAAAAGCAGTTGTTATTGTTTGCTGTTTTTTCATGGCAGGTATTCTTTCTGGAGTAAGATGGATTCTCAGTGTTGTTTTAGAAAGGAAAGACCCATATCAGTGCAATTAGAAACTAAAAAGGCAAAATCAAAATGGATACCACCAAAATCCAAAAGAATGGCCTTGAAGCAAGGCCAGCAGATTCCTATAGCTGCTGGTTTCAAACAGGAGCCTAAAGAGAATTCTTTCTGTGGTCTGTTGGCCATTTCAGAACTTTGGAAATGTAATGGTCAATTCATCAGAAAGAAATAGCAGGTGAGTATGGCGGACTTTTAGGGGCCTGCTGGAGAAAGACCCTGGCACCTTGGGACTTGCACCATGTGGTTGACTTGGGGTGCTGGGAGAACAAGGAGCTCCTCCCCTCCCTGGGGGAGCCTGTGAGTGTGGCAGACTTTCGGCAGCCCACTGGAGAGAGACCCTGGGGCCTTGGGACATGCACCATGCGGGTGACTTGGGGTGCCAGGAGAACAAGGAGCTCCTCCCCTCTCTGGGAGGCAACTATGAGCCAGCTGGCATACGCGCTGAGAATCAAACATCTCATGTCATCCTGTGCCCTGTCTCATGTCACACCCCCGCCCCCGCACGCTTGGCAAGTGGGAGGCAGTGAACTACACATCTTGTGAGAAGATTGGGTATGTTGTTTAGTATGAGCTCCCTGTATGCAAAGATATGGACAACCATTTGGAAGAGAACAAGAGACAATATGACAGATAGTGAAGATCTCTGGTTGTCTAGCTTTGAAATTTATGCTTTCTTATGTCTCACTCTGTTTTGTTTCGTTGTGTTTAATTTTACCCCCTTTAAAATAAAAATTTAAAAAAATGCAAAAGATTTTTAGTAAATACTAGAAAGATTTATACTCCAACTAATGAGAGAAACTAGATAAAATGATTACATTTCTAGAGATATATTAATTACCGAAATTGAATCAAAAAGGTATAGAAACAGGCAATGAAATTGAGGTAGTAATAAAAACCTATCAGCTAAAGAAATTCCAGAACTTAATAGATCCACTGCTGAATTCCACAAGAACTTCAGGGAAGATCTAACACCAACACTCCTCAAATTCTTCAATGAAATTGAAAAGGAAGACGTACTTCCAAACTCATTCCTGGAATCTAGGATTGCCCTGATCGCAAAACCAGACAAGGAGCCATCTAAAAAAGATAACAACAGGCCAATCTCTTTTTAAAAAATGTAGACACATTTAAAAGGAACAAACTGGCAGAATGGATCAAGAAACAACATGCAACCATATGCTCTATACAGGAAACCCATCTAACCCAAAAGGAAGCTCATAGACTGAAAGTCAAAGGATGGAAAACAATATTCCATACAACAAGACCTCCCCCTACAAAAAAGAAGGGGTAGCTATTCTTTTAGCTGTGTATTCTATTACACACAATGTGAACTTCAAACCAAGAATGATCCAAAGAGATAAAGAAGGCTACTACATACTAGTTAGGGGAAAACTTCAAGAGGAAGAGATAACAATCTTAAATATATATGCACCAAATTTGGGAGCACCCAGCTATTCAAAACAAATATTAACAGAAATGAAAAATCAAATAAACAATAACAAAATTATGACAGGAGACTTTAACTCCCCATTGACACAAAGTGACAGATCACCTAGACAGAAAATCAGCAAAGAAATAACAGAACTGAATCACATCTGTGAACAAATGGACTTAGTAGATGTATACAGTGTTCCACCCAACAACGTTAGAATATACATTCTTCTCAGAAGCACATGGAACGTTCTCTAAAATAGACCATATATTAGCTCACAGAACATGCTTACATAAATGCAAAAAAAATTGAAATTACTCCATGCATGTTACCGGGTCATAGCACCATGAAACTAGAAATTAATGACAAAAGAAAAAACCCCACAAACACATGAAAATTGAATAATACACTCCTGAATAATCAGTGGGTCACAGAGGAAATTAAAAAAGAAATTAAAAAATATTTACAGGCAACTGAAAATACAAGTACATCTTATCTGAACCTATGGGACGCAATGAAAGCAGTACTCAGAGGAAAATTTATTGTGGTGAATTCCCACATCAGGAAAACAGAATGAATGCAAATAAACAACCTGATGCTATACCTCAAACATCTAGAAAAAGAAGAGCAAGTCAAACCCAAAGGCAAAAGAAGGGAGGAAATTATAAAGATCAGAGCAAAATCAATACAATAGAGATTAAGAAAACAATACAAAGAATCAATGAATCAAAAAGTTGGTTCTTTGAAAGAATAAATAAAATTGACAGGCCTCTAGCCAACTTTATTTAAAAAAGGTAAGAAAAAACTCAAAGTCATGCAATAAGGAATGAAAAGGGTAAAATCACTGCAGACCCTGTGGAAATACAGAAGATCATTAATACCTATTTTGAAAACCTCTGCTCTCATAGGCTTCATAACACAGAAGAAATGGACAGATTCCTAGAAACATATGAATTACCAAAGTTGGATCAAGAAGATGTAAAACTGCTGAAAACCCAATTTCAATTAACGAAATTGAAAATGTAATTAAATCCCTACCAACAAAGAAAAGCATAGGTCCAGATGGATTCACTGCAGAATTCTACAAGAGATTCAAGGAAAATTTAATGCTGACACTCCTCAAACTCTTCAATGAAACTGAAAGGGAAGCAATTCTCCCTAACTCATTCTTGGAATCAAACATTACTCTAATACCAAAACTTGAGAAAGACCCAACCAAAAAAGAGAACTACAGGCCAATCTCCCTAATGAACATAGATGCAAAAATTCTCAATAAAATTTTGGCAAACAGAATGCAGCAAATCATCAAGATTATACACCAAGACCAAGTAGAATTCATCCTAGGAATGCAGGGATGGTTCAACATAAGCAAATCAATAAATGTAATCCACCATATCAATAGAGCCAAAAATAAGAGCCACATGATCATTTCTATAGATGCAGAAAAAGCTTTTGCTAAGCCCAACACTTAATTCATGATAAGAACCTTACAAAAAATTGGAATAGATGGTCTTTACCTCAATATGATAAAAGCCATCTATGACAAATGAACAGCCAGCATCATATGAAGTGGCCAAAAACAGAAAGCCTTTACTCTAAAATCAAGAATAAGATAAGGATGTCAATTATCACCACTCCTATTCAATGTAGTGCTGGAAATACTAGCCAGAGCAATTAGACAAAAGAGAGAAATAAAAGGAGTACATACAGGAAAAGGAAAAGTTAAATTATTATTATTTTCAGATGACATGACACTCTACATAGAAGACTCCCAAGCGCCATTGAAAGACTCCTAGGCAGGCGCGGTGGCCAAGTGGTAAGGCGTCGGTCTTGAAAGACTCCTAGGTATAATAAATAAATTCACTATTGTAGCTGGATACAAAGTCAACACTCAAAAATCAATAACATTTCTATACACTAACAACAAAACCACTGAGAGAGAAATAAAAGAAGCCACACCCTTCACATTAGCATCCCAAAAAATGAAATACTTAGGAATTAATCTAATGAAAGAAGTAAAAGAGCTATACAAAGAAAATTATAATACCCTGAAAAAGGAAATCGAAGAGGACCTCAGAAAATGGAAAGACATCCCTTGTTCATGGATAGGAAGAACAAACATTGTGAAAATGGCCATTCTCCCAAAATTACTATACAGACAATGCAATTCCAATCAAAATGCCACTAGCATACCTAACAGATCTAGAGAAATCACTCCTAAAATTCATCTGGAAAAAGAAGAGACCTAGAATAGCAAAGGCAATTCTGAGCAACAAAGGTAACGCAGGAGGCATCACAATCCCTGACTTGAAGTTATACTACAAAGCGAATGTAATAAAATCAGCATGGTAGTGGGACAAAAACAGACCTGAAGATCAATGGAATAGATTAGAAGATACAACTACAACTACAAACATGCTCAGCCACCTTATCTTTGATAAAGGAGCCAAACATGTCCACTGGAAGAAAGATAGTCTCTTCAATAAATGGTGCTGTAAAAATTGGCTCTCCATATGCTGAACACTAAAACTAGACCCATGTCTATCACCATGTACTAAACTAAAGTCTAAATGGATCAAAGATCTAAATATTAAAACAGAAACACTAAATTTGTTGGAAGGCAAATTAGGTAGAAGTCTTGAAGATGTAGGAGTAGGTAGAGAATTCATGAACAAGAATCAAACTGCATGTGAACTACTTCACAGACTCAATAACTGGGATCGTGTCGTATTAGAGTTTTTGCATGTTGAAAGGAATCTCCAGCATAGTGAAAAGAAAACCCACAAATTAGGAAAAAAATCTTAGTGAACTGTGCCTCAGACAAAGAATATGTCTTTATATATTCTGTCTAGAACATATAAAGAATTAAAAAAAATCAAATCCCCAAAATTTAAAGGCCCATTCCAAAAATGGGCATCTGAGATGAATACACAGTTCTCAGATGAAGAAATATGAATGGCAAATAAATACATGAAAAAATGTTCATCATCATTGGTCATTAGAGAAATGCAAATTAAAACCACACTGAGATTCCATCTCATCCCAGAAAGAATGGCCAGGATAAAAAAAAAACTACCAACAACAAATGCTGAGCGGCTGTGGGGAAAAAGGAACTCTTCTGCACTGTTGGTGGGAGTGTAGACTGGTGCAACCACTGTGGAGGTCAGTCTGGAGATTCCTCAAAAAGCTAGGTTTGGAAGTCCCATTTGACCCAGCTATTCTACTTCTGGGCATATTACCAGAAGAACTGAAAACATCATACTACAGTGATATATGTGCACCCATGTTTATAGCAGCACAATTTGTAATAGCCAGATCTTGGAAACAACCTAAGTGCCCATCAACTGAGGAATGGATAAAAAACTTGTGGCATTTTTATACAATGGATTACTACTCTGCTATAAAGAATGATCACATTGAGATATTTATAAGTAAATGGATGCAACTCGAGACCATACTCATAAGCAAACTAAATCAAACTCACATGTGTAAATACCGTATAGTCCCCCTAGTGTAAGAAGTGGTAAGAATACACAAGATACAAAAAACTCAATAATTACAATGGAAAGTATAAGAATCTGCTTAAAGGGGAAAAAATAATATCTCAGGGAAAATGAGGAAAAAGAAAAAGGAAGGGATAAGAAAAAATGTCTAAAATTATATAAACACACAGGATAGCTAAGATGATTGCACTACAAACTCTTTACATTCTTGAACAAAATAGTTAACATTCATAGGATTGGAACAATTGTGCATATTATTGTATAGTGATATGAAGAACTCGTGAAGATCATTATGTAAAATAACAACCCTAGTTATGCTCATCCCACCTTGTTTTGAAGGCCTATATTGTCAGTGTTCTGGGTTCTTTGATATTGCTGTTTATATGTCTTTTTCATTTTATGTTTTTCTAGAAATTTGTTTTGTTTTGTCATGTTTTGTTTTTCCCGCTAATACAAAAGGATAGGTATACGTGTAGAGACTCATGCATGCATAGAACTTCTAAAACATTTATGAGAATTGATTATATAATGAACGATGAAATGAACAGCTACTTTGAAGAAAAAGAGACACTAAGGTACCCAGTGCTGATTCCGTAGGGACATGATGTGAAATCTAGCAATACTATTATTATTTGTTAACAGTGATTTTAGTCTGTTTTTTTTTTTATTTCAACGTACATGAAGGTATGGACAACTATTTTGAAGAGAATTAGAGACATTATGGCAGTCATTGTTGACTTCCCTATTGTCTAGTCTTGAAGACCTAAAATGCCTTCATCATCCTATTCTGATCAGTTTTATACATTTTGTTTTGTTTGAATTCATTGTATGTGATGATATGGATATCCATTTGGAAGAAAACAAGAGACAATATGATAGACAGTGAAGACCTCTGGTTGTCTTGCTTTGAAATCTGTGTCTCTTACATTGTTATGATCTGCTTTATTCTGTTTTATTATGTTTAATTTTACCCTCTTTAAAATTAAAATTTTAAAAAGCCCTCTAACCTGTGATAAATGGTGCCAGTCTTTTTGGCCAAAAATTCATTAATTGTATCTCAACTTTCTTTATCAGAAGAAAAAGTCTTCACTAGTTGTTTCATTAATTCTCATCATGTTAGAACTCGAATAAACTACAGAAAATAAAAAATAAAAGCTTACAAAAAATAGGGGTCTGGAAACAAGATTCTAAGGATGATTTAAAGGAGAAGAGTGGGGATACAGGCTAGTGACTTTAGCAGATGTCCATATTTGCAACAAATATAAGACTGAAAAACAATATAACTAAGTCAAAGCTAGTGTAAACTACAAAGCTTGTTTCTCTCTCAATAAATAAATAAATAGAATGTAGACATAAAAGTCCTCAACAAGATACTGCCAAGCAGAATGCAATAAATCATAAAAAATATCATACATCATGACCAAGTAGTCTTCATGCCAGAGATGCAAGGATGTTTCAAAAATACACAAATCAATAAATGTTATATATCACATAAACAGAAGCAAGGAAAAAAATCATATGATTACCTCAACTGATGCAGATAAAGTCAATATTTATTAATGATAATGATTCTGAAAAAACAGTTATAAAGGACTTTATCTCAATATGATAAAAGCCATTATAACAAGCGCACTGCCAACATCAAATTAAATTGAGGAAAGCTCACAGTTTTCCCTTTGAATTTAGGTACTAGACAAGGATGTCCACTGTCACCACTCCTGTTCAGTATAGTACTTCAATCAGTAGCCATAAAAGTCAGGAAAGATAAAGAAATTAAAAAGACAGATAGGAAATGAAGAGGTCAAACTATCATTATTTTCAAGCAAAATGATCCTTTACATAGATGATCCAAAAATTTCCACTAAGATGTTTAAAACTAATAAACAAATTTAGCAAAGTAGCAAGATACAAAATCAACACAAAAAACCCAATTACATTCCTATACAACAATAATAAACTTACTGAAAAAATTAGGAAAATAATACCATTTATGATAACATCAAGAAAAATTTAATATTTAGGAATTGACTTAATCAAGGAAATGAAGGACTTCTACAACAAAAACTACTGTACTCTGAAAAAAGAAATCACAAATAATGATACCAGAAAATATATTATCCCCTGTTCCTGGTTAGGCAGAACTAATACAGAAAAATGGCCATACTACTAAAACTGATATATAGATTTAATGCAATTTCAATCAAACTACCAACTGCATTCCTCACAGAACTAGAGAAATAATTTTAAAATCTGTATGGAACCAGAAGAGACCCAGAATAGAAAAAGTAATCCTAGCAACAAAAACAAAGTAGGAAGCTCATAATCCCAAATTTCAAG
>PVJX010044823.1:0-13008 GCA_004027295.1 Dolichotis patagonum | reverse complement strand
GAAAGAATATAGGACTCACCCAACAGGCACAGTAGGAGGAATTCAGGAGACTAGATATCCTCTTCATGGTGGTACCAGCAATTTGACGAACATCAACCACACAGTAGAACCCTGAAACACACGATAAAGAAACTTGTAGCTGTTGGGATAGAAAGAGCAGAAACTTACCCAAAAGGTTAAAATGAATAAACAAAAAGGCAAAATGCAATCCTGAACATCTAGTCCATCCGGGGCAAGTGCAGGTGATAATGATATAGAGGATCCTAAAATTCATACACCAGAAACCTCTGAAAAGATAGCAAATGAACTAAAGAAACAAATCCATGAGGCTATGGAGGAACTCAAATTAGAAATAATGTCTCATGTAAAGACAAAAGTAACAACCTTAGAAAATGAGCTGCTCAACATAGCTAGAGAAGAAATAGATAAAAAAAAACAGGAGCATGGAAAATTGATTGAAACTTTGAATGAACGATGCAGAAAACAAGCAGAACCCCCGAAACAAAGTGAAAGAGATATACAAGAAGCGAAAGATTGTATTGAAAGCCTGCAAAGCCATTTAAATGAAGCTGAGGATAGAATCTCAGACCTTGAGGACAGGATTGCAGATAGTGATCTTGAAAGGGTAGAACTTATAAAAACAACAAATCAGCATGAAATGACAATCCAGCAGATGATGCCAGGAGAAACAATATTAGATTAATAGGCATTAGTGAGGAGGCAGGAGACAATGTAAAGGATATAGTTAAGCTGTTGACAGAAATAATGGCAGAAAATTTCCCAAACATGGGGGGAAAGTCAGATATACAAATAATTAAGGCATATAGAATGCCACACAGTCATAACCAACATAAACCTACACCCAGACATATAATTAAGATTGCAGACATACACCATAAAAACAGCATACTAAAAGTTATTAGAGAAAAGACACAACTCAACTACCAAGGAAAGCCTATTAGAATCACAGCAGACTTCTCAGCACAAACCTTCAGGTTAAGATCAGATTGGAGTGAAGTATTTCAAGCCCTAAAAGAAAACAACTTTCAACCCAGACTGACATACCCAGCAAAACTGCCTTTCAAATTTAATGGAGAAACAAGATACTTCCATGACAAAGGACAACTAAAGAAATTCATATCCACCAAACCAACCTTAGAATGAATGCTGAAGGACATCCTAGGTAAAGATAAATATGACCACAATCTCCAGAACAACAGAAAAAAATCACCAGGCTGGACAAGAAAATAAACAAGGGAGAAAAGCAGGAAACTAGCAACAGTAACACAACATGGGAAAGTCAAGCCAGTACATATAAGTGATATCCATAAATGTTAATGGGCTCAATTCACACATCAAAAGAAACAGTTTGACAATGAATCAAGAAACAGGATCCCACAATATACTTTGTAGAAGAAACGCATCTGACTCAAAAAGATACTCATAGATTAAAAGCCAGAGGATGGATAACTGTATTCCATGCAATGGGAACCCAGAAAAAAGCAGAAGTAACTATTCTATTTGCAGACAATGTGAACTTCAAACCTAAAGTGACTAAAAGAGACAAAGAAGGTCACTACACACTCTTAAGTGGAAAAATTCAAGAGGAAGAACTAACAATTATAAATATATATGCACCAAACATAGGAGCACCCAACTATATAAGACAGATAATAAAGGACATGAAACACAAAATACACAAGAACACAATTGTTGCAGGTGACCTTAAGAGCCCACTGTCACAAAAAGATAGAACAACTAGCCAAAAAAATCAAGAGAGAAATAATAGAACTGAATCATACCTGTGAGCAATTGGACTTAGTAGATGTTTACAGAGTGTTCCTCCCAACCACATCAGAATACACACTCTTCTCAGCTGCCCACAGGATATTATCAAAATAGACCATATATTATTCAATAAAACATTCTTAAGTAAACACAAAGTTATTGAAATCATTCCATGCCTACTATCTGACCATAGCACATTGAAATTGCAAAGTAATGGCAAAATAAATTGCAAAACTGTCATGAATAAGTGGAAGCTAAATAACCAAGTTTTGAACAACCAGTGGGCTACTAATGAAATTAAAGAAGAAATAAAGCAATAACTAAAATTCAGTGAAAATGCAGACATAACATACTGTAATCTGTGGGATAGAATGAAAGCAGTCTTAAGAGGGAAATATATAGCAATAAATTTTCATATCAAGAAAACAGTATGAGCACAAATAAATAATCTAATGCTTCATCTGAAGCTTCTACAAAAAGAAGAGCAAGTTAAATCTAAAGCTCATAGAAGAGAGGAAATTTTAAAGATTAGAGCAGAAATCAATGCAATTAAAACTTAAAAACACAATAATAGGAATTAATGAATCAAAAACCTGGCTTTTTGAGAGAATAAACAAAATTGAAAAACCTCTAGCTAACATTATAAGGAAAAAGAAGAAAAAACCCAATTTCATGTAATAAGAACCCAAAACGGGGAAATTACCACAGATCCCGTGGAAATTCAAAACATCATGAACACCTACTTTGAAAATCTCTATTCACATAGTGAGGAAAACACAGAGGAAATGGACAGATTTCTAGAAACTTATGAACTACCAAAGCTCAACCAAGAAGATATAGCAATTTTGAGTAACTCAATATCTGCTATTGAAGTTTGAAATGTAATAAAAATCTTACCAACAAAGAAAAGCCCAGGTGCAGATGGATTCACAGCTGAATTCTATAAGAAATTTAGGGAAGACTTGATGTCAATACTCCTTTTACGCTTCAATGAAATTAAAAAGAAAGCAATCCTCCCTAATTCATTCCTGGAGGCAAGTTTTGCTCTGATAACAAAATCAGAGAGAGAACCAACCAAAAAGGAGTATTATAGGCCAATCTCATTAATGAACATAGATGCAAATATTCACAATAAAATACTAGCAAATAGA
The DNA here is from genome assembly GCA_004027295.1 of Dolichotis patagonum. NCBI lineage: Eukaryota > Metazoa > Chordata > Mammalia > Rodentia > Caviidae > Dolichotis > Dolichotis patagonum. Next base: position 10,069 of record PVJX010044823.1, on the reverse strand, counting down.
ATGCAGCAAATCAATAAGAAGATTATACAACACAACCATGTGGGATTCATTCCAGGAATGCAGGGATGGGTTAACATACACAAATCAATAAATGTAATACACCACATCAACATAACCAAAAACAAAAACCACATGGTCATCTCAATAGATGCATAAAAAGCTGTCGATAAGGTCCAACACATGTTCATGACAACATGCCTTCAGAAACTCGGAATACACGATGTCTAACTCAACCTTATAAAGGCCATCTATGAAAAAACAACAGCCAATATTATAAAAATTGGAAAAAACTGAAAGCTTTCACTGTAAAATCAGGAGCAAGACAAGGATCTCCACTGTCACCACTCCTATTCAATATAGTTCTGGAAACACTAGCCAGGGCAATCAGACAAGAGAAAGAAATAAAAGGAATAATGATAGGAAAGGAAGAAGTTTAATTATCACTATTTGCAGATGACATGATACTCTACATGGAAGACCCCCAAGAACTCCATTAAAAGATTACTAGAGGTAATAAAGAAATTTAGCAGTGTAGCTGGCCACAAATTCAATGCACAAAAATCAATAGCATTCCTGTACACAAACAAGAAGCTCACCAAGAGAAAAATTATGGAAAAATTACCCTTCACAATAACATCTAAAAACTGAAATACTTATGATTCAACTTAACTAAAAATGTAAAATACCTATATACTGAAAATTATACTACGTTTAAAAAGGACATTGAAGAGGATATTAGAAAACGGAAAGATGTTCCATGCTCTTGACTAGGAAGAACCAACATCTGGAAAATGGCCACACTCGCCAAACTGTTATACAGATTTAATGCAATCCTGATCAAAATGCCATTGACATACCTCACAGATCTAGAGAAAACACTCTTAAAATTCATTTGGAAACAGAAGAAACCTAGAATACCAAAGGCAATTCTGGGCAATAAAGGCAAGTCAGGAGGCATCTCAATTCCTAACTTGAAACTGTACTACAAAGCCATAGTGATAAAATCACCATGGTACTGGCAAAGAAATAGACCTGAGGATCAATGGAACAGAGTAGAAGATTCAAGCACTACTAAAAAGACACTCAGACACCTGATATTTGACAAAGAGCCTAAACATGTTCACTGGAAGAAGGATAGCCTCTTTAATAAATGGTGTTGAAAAAATTGGCTCTCCACATGCAAAAGACTGAAATTAGATCCGTGCCTATCATCATGCACAAAACTAAAGTCTAAGTGCATCAAACACCTAAGCATTAAAACAGAAACACTAAGTGTACTAGAAGATAAGGTAGGTAGCAATCTTGGACACATAGGAGTAAGCAGAGAATTCATGAACAAAACATAAACTGCACAGGAAACACTTCAGAGAATCAACAACTGGAGTCTCATATAATTGAAACATTTCTGCACTTTAAAAGAAATCACCATCAGAGTGAAAAGAAAACCCACAGAATGAGAAAGTATTTAAACCAGCAACCCAGCAGACAAAGGACTTATATCAAGGATGTATAAAGAATTGAAAAACATCTACTCCCCCAAAATCAAAGGCCCTCTCCAAAAATGGGCATCTGAGATGAACACACAGCTCTCATATGAAAGTATTCAAATGGCAAATAAATACATGAATAAATGTCCACCATCACTGGTCATTCAAGAAATGCAAATTAAAACATCATTGAGATATCATCTCATACCGGAAAGAATAGCTGCCATTAAGAAATCAACTGATAACAAATGTTGGCTAGGCTGTGAGGAAAAAGGAACACTGCTCCACTGTTGGTAGGAGTGCAGACTGGTGCAACTACTACAGAAATCAATATGGAGAATTCTCAGAACACTCCGAATGGAAGCTCCATTCAACCCAGCTCTTCTCCTCCTGGGTATTTTCCCAGAAAAACTGAAAAGTTCGTATCACAATGATATATGTGTACCCATGCTCATAGCAGCACAATATGCAATAGCTAAATCTTGGAAACCACCAAGATGCCCATCGACTACAGAGTGCATGAAAAAGATGTGGTATTTTTATACAAGGGAATACTACTCAGCTATAAAATAGATGATCTTTTGGCATTCATAGGGAAATGGAGACAACTTGAGACTATCCCCACTAGTGAAATAAATAAGAATCATATTTACAAATATCATATTGTGCCTCTAGTGTAAAAAGTAATATCTGTGGGAGCAATAAAACCCAAAGTATGTAATTGCTACTGTAAAAAACACAAGAAAACAATGTGCTCTAAAGAGTATAACTGCATGTGTGTTAAGATAGATGACCATATTACTGTTTTTGTTGGAATGTTGAGCAGAACTGTTAACAGTCTCACTGTTTGAATGTCTACTTTGTATGCTTTAATTTTGCAACTTGAACAACTACTTCCAATGATGACAGTATGTAAATTATCAAGTGGCAATTTCTTAGTGTTTTGTTTTTGTTTTTGTTTCTTTGTTGTGATTGTTGTTATTTTTTTATTCTTTTTGTTTTGTTCACTTTTGGAATTCTGTATTGTTGCTATGCTTTTTCTGTTTTGTTTGGTTGTGTTTTTTTCTCTTTAAAAAAATAAAAAAGAGGAAAAGAGGGAGCTCTAAAGGATATAACTGCATGTATGTTTAAGTGTGTAAGATGAATAACCATATTACTGTTTTTGTTAGATCATGAAGCAGAACTGGTAACAGTCTCATTGTTTGAATGTGTACTTTGTATGTTTTAACTTTGTAACTTTAACAACTATTTCCAAAATGACAGTATGTAAGTTATCAAGGAATGATTTCTTGGTATTTTTTATTCTTTTCTTTTTTTTCTTGGAATTTTGTATTGTTGCTACCCTTTTCTCTACTTGGTTTGTTTTGTTTTCTTTTCTTTTTAAATAAAATTTTAAAAAATTTTAAAATGCCAAAGTCAAGTAGCAATGTGTGGGAACATACTGAATGATGCCATTTCTGGTAATCCTCCAGCAAAAGCCTTTGTATAGTTTTATGCTGTTGATCACATTAAATTGACCTCTGAGGGCTAGGATATAGTGTTATGGTATTATTGTTGTACTGTATTTCTTTTGCTATTTAATAGCTTTCATTTTAAAGCTGAATTTAAATTAGGGAGTTGTACAGAATAACCCAAGCAACCTGATGAATCCATCCAGAGAAACTATGAGATTTGGGTATAGATGCTTAGGCTTCTGGCCAACAAGACATTATTTCTGTGGAATATGAGACTAGAGGAGGCCCGAACTTCAGTTTTGAATTAATTGAGCTGCATTCCCTAGACATTTGATTCTATTATGCTTCTCCAAAAATTTTTCTTAGCTCACCTTTTTGTAGCTCATTGTAAAGTACAGAAAGAATAAAGTACAGAAAAGTTATCAATAAACTTAGGACTATTACAAAATATTTCCACTAGGTAAGTACATTTGCATTTATTTACAAGGGGATATTTTGAGGAAAGGTTTACCAAGTCTTAAATATATTTCTTCCTCTAAGAAATTCTATAAACTGAATTTAGTTGACTTGGCCAAGAGCCATAAATCTGTTAGTTTTCTGAAATTGTTTAATGTTTAAACCTAACCATCAATGGACAACCTTATAGACCCGAAGAGGTTTTTTTACTTCAAATCCTTAATGCAGAGGTACAAAAGATAAACACAAGGTAGAAATAATTGAATTATTCTTAAGCTGAGTATCAGGGGAAAACCAAAACTTGAGTATGAAAAAGAGAAATCCATTACAGGTCTTCCAGAATTTAGGGCCAGGGAAATTAACCAAGGATCTCACAGAAGGTTAAAATAAATCTACTTTCTTCTGTCTAGGTGCTCAAGTCACTTTCCACATATTTTCTTCATTCTCTCCACAGTGGGGTAAGCAAGAAAGATGTTGAGCAGAACTGTTAACAATCTCACTGTTTGAATGTCTACTTTGTGTGCTTTAATAGTGTAACTTGAACAACTATTTCCAATGATGACAGTATGTAACTTATCAAGTGGCGATTTCTTAGTGTTTTTGATTTTGTTTTTGTTGTTGCTATTCTTTTATTTTTTTCCCTTTGGAATTCTGTATTGTTGCTACCCTTTTTCTCTTTTGTTTGGTTGGGTTTTTTCTCTTTAAATAAAAAAAAGAATCATATTTACAATATCATACTGTGTCTCTAGTGTAAAAAGTAATAAGAACTGTAGGAGTAATAAAACCCAAAATGCATAATTGCTGCTGTCAAAAATAGAGCAAAAAAAAGTGTTCTAAAGGATATAACCACATGTATGTTTAAGTGTGTAAGATAGATGTCCATATTACTGTTTTTGTTACACTGTTGAGCAGAACTGTTAACAGTCTCACTGTTTGAATGTCTACTTTGTATGCTTTAATTTTGTAACTTGAACAACTATTTCCAAGATGACAATATGTAACTTATCAACTAGTGATTTCTTAGTGAGGTTTTTTGTTCTTTTTTTCCTTTGGAATTCTGTATTGTTGCTACATATTTTTTTGTTTTGTTTGGTTGGCTTTTTTCTCTTTCTAAATAAAAATTTTTAAAAGATGACTTTATGAATAAAACAGTCATCACACAAGAATTATCACAAAAATCAACAACTGGTATCTCATCTTATTACAAAAAACCTTTGCACAGCAAGAGAAACCACTAATACAGTAAAAAGAAAACCAACAAACTGGCAAAAACATTTTGCAGCTCTTCCTAATAGCAAGTATTACTTTGGAAAAAATATAAGGAACGCAAAAATCAGTCCTCCCAAATTTAACTTCAACCCAAAAATGGGAATTGGAGGTTAATACACACTTCTCAGATGAAATACAAGCAGCAAGCAAATAAATGAAGAAATTTTCTTTTTTAAAAATTTTATTTAAAAAGAAAAAACAACCAAATGAAACAGAAAAAAAGTTGGCAACAATACATAATTCCAAAGGAAAAGAAGAAAAGAACAAAAAAAACACGAAGAAATCACTACTTTGATAAGTCACATACTGTAATCTTGGAAATAGTTGTTCAAGTTACAAAATTAAGGCATACAAAGTAGACATTCAAACAGTAAGGCTGTTAACAGATCCACTCAACATTCCAACAAAAACAGTAATATGGTCATCTATCTTACACATTTAAAAATACATGCAGTTATATCCTTTAGAGCACTTTCTTTTCCTCTGTTTATTACAGTAGCAATTATGCATTTTGGGTTTTATTACTACTACAGTTCTTATTATTTTTTACACTAGAGACACAATGTGATATTTATAAATATGATTCTTCATTTCTCCAAGGAGGATAGTCTCAAGTTGTCTCCATTTCCATATGAAAGCCTGAAGATCATACTTTTTATAACTAAGTAATATTCCATTGTGTAAAAATAAAACATCTTTTTCATCCACTCTGCAGTTGATGGGCATTTTGGTGGTTTCCTATATTTAGCTATTATACATTGTGCTGCTATGAACATGAGTGCACATATATCACTGTGACGTGATCTTTTCAATTTTTCTGGGGAAATACCCAGGCAGGGAATAGCTGGGTTGAATGGAACTTCCAATCCTAACCTTGTGAGAATACTCCATATTGATTTCCATAGTGGTTGCACTAGTATTCACTCCCACCAACAGTGGAGCAGTGTTCCTGTTTCCCCCGCAACCTAGCCAACAATTGTTATCAGTTAATCTTTTAATGGCAGCTATTCTTTCTTGTGTGAGATGATATCTCAATGTTGTTTTAACTTGCATTTCTCAAATGACCAGTGATGGTGAACATTTCTTCATGTATTTATTTGCCATTTGTATATCTTGATCTGAGAAGTGTGTGTTCACCTCAGATGCCCATTTTTGGACAGTGTCTCTGAATTTGGAGGGATTGATTTCTCAATTCTTTATATGTTCTTGATATAAGTCCTTTATCTGAGGGGTTGCTGGTTAAAATTTTTTCCCATTATCTTGGTTTTTCTTTTCACTCTGATGGTGATTTCTTTTGAAGTGCAGAAACTTGTCAATAATATGACACCCCAGTTGTTGATTCTCTGAAGCATTTCCTGTGCAGTTTGCATTTTGTTCATGAATTCTCTGCTTACCCCTATGTCACCAAGATTTCTGCCTACCTTATCTTCTAGTACATTTAGTGTTTCTGTTTTAAGGATTAGGTCATTGATCCACTTAGACTTTAGTTTTGTGCATGGTGATAAGCATGGATCTAGTTTCAGGCTTCCACATGTAGAGAGCCAATTTTTTCAACACCATTTATTAAAGAGGCTATCCTTCTTCCAGTGAACATGTTTAGCCCCTTTGTCAAATGTCAGGTGTCTGAGTGTCTTTGGAGTAGTGCTTGAATCTTCTAGTTTGTTCCATTGATCCTCAGGTCTATGTCTTTGCCAGTACCATGGTGATTTTATCACTATGGCTTTGTAGTACAGTTTCAAGCTAGGAATTGAGATGCCTCCTGACTTGCCTTTACTGCCCAGAATTGCCTTTGCTATTCTAGGTTTCTTCTGTTTCCAAAGGAATTTTAGGAATGTTTTCTCTATATAAGGGTGGTTTGTCAATGGTATTTTGATTGGGATTGCATTAAATCTGTATAACAGTTTTGAGAGTATTGCCATTTTCAAAATGTAGGTTCTTCCTAGCCAAGAGCAAGGATCATCCTTCCATTTTCTAATATCCTCTTCAATCTCCTTTTATAATGTAGTATAATTTTCAGCATATAGGTCTTTTACATTCATAGTTAGTTTTATTCCTAAGTATTTCATTTTATTAGATGTTATTGTGTAGCACTATATTTCTATAACTTCTCTTTCAGTGAGTTTCTTGTTTGTGTACAGGAATGCCATTGATTTTTGAGCATTGATTTTGTAGCCAGCTACACTGCTGAATTTCTTTATTACCTCTAGTAGTCTGTTAATGGAGGTTTTGCGGTCTTCTACACAGAGTATCATGTCATCTGCAAATAGTGATAATTTAACTTCTTCTTTTCATATCATTATTCCTTTTATTTCTTTCTCTTGTCTGATTGCCCTGGCTAGTGTTTCCAGAACTATATTGAATAGGAGTGCTGATAGTGGGGATCCTTGTCTTGCTCTTTATTTTAAGTGAAAGCTTTCAGTTTTTGTCCATTTAGTATAATATTGGCTGTTGATTTGACATAGATGGTCTTTATAAGGTTGAGGTCGACACCGTGCAGTCTGAGTTTCCAAAGGGTTTTTATCATGAACATGTGTTGGAGATTATCCAAAGTTTTTTCTGCATCTATTGGGATGATCATGTGGTTTTGCTTTTGGCTCTGTTGATGTGATGTATTACATTTATTGATTCACATATATTAAACCATCCCTGAATTCCTGGAGTGAACCCCACTTAGTCATAATGTTCAATCTTCTTGATGATTTGCTGCATTCTATTTCCCAGTAGTTTATTGACAATCTTTGCATCAGTGTTCATTAGTGAGATTGATCTATAGTTCTCCTATTTGGTTGGGTCTTTCTCAGGTTTTGATATCAGAGTAATACTTGCCTTCCAGAATGATTTAGGGAGGATTGCTTTCTTTTCAATTTCATTGAAGAGGTTAAGGACTATTGACATCAAATCTCTAAATTTCTTGAAGAAATCAGCCATGAATACATCAGTACTTGGGCTTCTCTTTCTTGATAAGTTTTTTATTAAATTTTCAATTTCAATAGCTGTGATTAGATTATTCAGAATTGCTATATCTTCTTGGTTGACCTTTGGTAGTTCATAAGTTTCTAGAAATCTGTCCATTTCCTCTGTGTTTTCCTCTCTATGCAAGTAGAGATTTTCAAAAGAGGTATTCATAATCTTTGAATTTCCCTGGGATCTGTAGTAATTTCCTCTTTTTCAGTCCATATTGCATGAATTTGGTTTTTTCTTTCTTTTTCTTTATAGGGTTACCTAGAGGTTTGTTAATTTCTTTGTTGTCTCCAAAATCCACCTTTGTGATTCATTAATTCTTTGTAATTTTTTTGTTTCAATTACATTGATTTCTGCTGTAATCTTTATTATTTCCTCTCTTCTTTGAGCTTTAGGGTTAACTTACTCTTCCTTTTCTAGAACCTTGAGATGAAGCATTAGGTTATTTATTTGTGCTCATCCTCTTTTCTTGATATGACAATTTATTGATATATATGTCCCTCTTAAGACCACTTTGATTACATCCCACAGATTACAATACATTGTTTCTGCATCTTCTTTGAATTGTAGGTATTGATTTATTTCTTCTTTAATTTCATCTGTAGCCCAGTGGTTCTTTAAAAGGTTGTTACTTAATTTCCATGTATTTATGTCAGTGTTGCAATTTTTTCCATTACTTTGCAATTTCAATGTGCTATGGTCAGATAGTAGGCATGGAATAATTTCAATACCTTTGTATTTACTTAAGAATGATTTATGGAATAATATATAGTCTATTTTGGAGTATGTCCTGTGGGCAGCTGAGAAGAATGTGCATTCTGATGTGGTTGGGTGAAACACTCTGTAAACATCTACTAAGTCCAATTGCTTTCAGGTATGATTCAGTTCTATTATTTCTTTCCTAAATTTTTGTCTAATTGATCTATCTCTTTGTGACAATTTTCTGCTAAGGTCCCCTCTAATAATTTTGTTCTTCTGTATTTGGTTTTTCATGTCCTTTAGTATCTGTCTTATATAGTTGGGTGCTCATGTGTTTGGTGCATATGTATTTATAATTGTTAGTTCTTCCTCTTGAATTTTTCCACTTATGAGTATGTAGTGACCTTATTTGTCCCTTTTAATCACTTTAGGTTTGAAGTTCACATTGTCTACAATTAGAATAGTTACCCCTGAATTTTTTCTGGGTTCCTGTTGAATGAAATACTGTTTTCCATCCTTTTACTTTTAATCTATGAGTTTCTTTTTGAGTCAGATGCATTTCTTGTATACAGCATATGGTGGGATCCTGATTCTTGATCCATTCTGTTATCCTTTTTCTTTTGGCATGTGAATTGAGCCCATTTACATTTATGGATATCACTGATATGTACCGGCTTGACTTTGCCATGTTGTGTTCCTATTGTTCATTTGATGCTTTTCTCCCTTGTTTACTTTCTTGTCCAGCCTAGTGATGTCTTTCTGTTGTTGTTCTGGAGATAGTGGTCATTTTTATGTCTATCTAGGATGTCCTTCAGTGTTCATTCTAAGGTTGGTTTAGTGGACATAAATTTCTTCAGTTGTTCTTTGTCATGGAAGTATCTTGTTTCTCCATTAAATTTGAAAGACAGTTTTGCCAGGTCATCAGTCTGAGTTGAAAGTTGTTTTCTTTTAGGACTTGAAAGACTTCACTCCAAGCTCATCTTAACCAGAGGTTTTGCAGTGAGAAGTCTGCCGTGATTCTAATAGGCTTTCCTTGATAGGTGAGTTGTGTCTTTTCTCTAACAGCTTTTAGTATTCTGTTTTTATGCTGTATGTTTGAGATCTTAATTATTATATTCTTGGTGTAGGCTTATGTTGGTTATGACTGCTTAGCATTGTATATGCCTCACTTATTTGTACATCACATTTTTCCCCCACGTTTGGGAAATTTTCTTCCATTACTTCTGTGAACAGCTTAGCTATATACTTTGCATTGCCTCCTGCCTCCTCACTGATACCTATTAATCTAAAATTATTTCTCCTGATATCATCTTGTAGCTGTTGGATTGCCATTTCCTGCTGCTTTGTTGTTTTTATAAGTGCTACCCTTTCAAGATTGTTATTTGAGATCCTATCCTCAAGGTCCAAAATTCTATCCTCAGCTTCATTTAAATGGTTGTACATGCTTTCAGTACAAATTTTTGTTTCTTACATATCTCTTTGAATTTGTTTGGTGGATTCTTCTTGTTTTCTTCATTGTTCATTCAAAGTTTCAATCAATTTCCCATCATTCTGTATTTTCTTATTTCTTCTCTAGGTATGTTGAGCAACTCATTTACTAAGGTTGTTACTTTTGTCTTTACATAAGACATGATTTCTAATTTAAGTTCCTCCATAGCCTCATGGATTTCTTTCTTTTCTTCATTGGCTATTTTTTCAAAGATTTCTGATGTATGACTTTTAGGGTCCTGTATTTCATTATTG
>PVJX010044822.1:0-13008 GCA_004027295.1 Dolichotis patagonum | reverse complement strand
CTTGTGAAAAGATTGGCTATGTTATTTAGTATGAGCTCCCCATATGCAAAGATAAGGACAACCATTTGGAAGAAAACAAGAGACAATATGACAGATAGTGAAGATCTCTGGTTGTCTAGCTTTGAAATTTATGCTTTCTTATGTCCTGTTCTGTTCTGTTTTGTTGTGTTTAATTTTACTCCCTTTTAAAATAAAATTTAAAAAAAAGACAAGTTTATTACCCAGTCAGCCTCAGAGAGTAGCAAAAAACTACTACCAAAGGTGCCTTTTGCTCCAGATAGCTCTCTTGATAACTTTAGTGAAAACTGGCTTCTTAGTCTTTTATAATCAAGACCAGGAGGAGGCCAAAAGGAAAAAACAAAGAGACCGAGAGAGAGCTACTGCCTTGAGTTGCAGCCTTAAAAGGAATAGACCCTAAGTCTGATTCTTGGGGCTCCAAGGAGAGCTTGATGATTAAATCCATCTTCTAACACTGCCAAAAGCCAGGACCCTTAAAAGCAACTGCAATGAGAAGCCCCCTGGGAAATGCCCTAACTGCAAAGGTGACAGGCTGGAAGTCAGACTGCCCCCTGAGGGGGAGGCCCCAGGAATCAGACCCACCTTACCAGCTGGCCTAGAAAGACTGAAGGGCCCCGGGGCACTCTCTGCCTTCTCCCTCTGGTCAGATTGTCATTTCCACGGAGGAGCTGCAGGTAATCATGACTACAGAGGGACAAGAAATCAGCCTGTTGCTGGACGCTGGCGTGCATCTCTCGTTTTTCTTTTTCAGTACTGGCCTTCCTTCCAGCCATACCTCAGGAAAAGGAATTTCTCCTCACTGGAAAAGAGGTAATTTATTTCTCACAACCCTTCGGGCTGCATCTGGGTTAGCTTTCTCTTCGCTCATTCCTTTTTAATTATGCCTGGAAGGCCAGTTCCTCTCCTGGGGAGAGATAGCTTACGGTGCTTAAATACTGTAAAATACATGCACCCAGATCAAGTATGCCTTCTCCCTCTCACAGGGACAGAAATAATTCCTGAAGTATGGGCAACTAAAGGCAAAATAGGGCAACGGGAGATGCTCTGGTGCTGATACATCTCAAAGATCCTACTATTTTTCCTTACCAGAGACACTACCCTCTGGGGCCTGAAGTTAAGAGCGAATTATTGCCTATAATTGATAACTTAAGGGCACAAAGTTTACTTGAACCCTGTAACAGTCCGTGCAATCCTCCAATCCTGGAGGTTCAAAAACCCAGTGGGGAATAGAGGTTGGCTCTGGCCCTTAGGCTGATAAATGTAGCAGTAGGGCCAATCCACCCAGTGGTACCGGACCCACACACTCTCCCTTCTCAGATCCCAGAAGATGCCGATTGGCTTTCATTGTTAGATTGAAAGAAGGCCTTCTTTTGTATTCCTTTCCACGCAGACTCCCAGTGTCTTTTTGCCTTTGAAAATCCTGGGTTAGCTTTCTCTTCGCTCATGGTTAAATGACCAGGCCTCTCCATGGACTTGGATTGTGTTTCCTCAAGGACTCAGAGACAGTCTTCCCCTTTTGGGACAAGTGCTTTTCCACAGCTTGCAGTGTTTTGAATTTTGCCAGGTCACAAAGTTACAATATGTAGGTGACAGACTGCTATGTGTGCCATCAGCAGAGCTCTCCAACCAAGGCAACCATGTTCTGCTCTGTTGAATTTTCTAGCAGACAGGAGCTATCAGGTTTCTAGATCTAGGACACAACTTTGCAGCCATGAAGTAAAATATTTAGGCCTTATCATCCAAGGGAATCCAAAGGCTGGGGGAAGAAATAATTAAGCCAATTATTTCCTTCCCACAGCCCAAGACTCTAAAACAGCCAAGAGGACTCCTAGGAATTACCTTTGGATACCTAGATATAGTGAGAGTGCACAACCTGTCTACCAGCTTATTAAAGCCCAAAGGACAGGTACCAATGTTTTAACCTAGGAACTTGATTCTCAAACACATTCCAGAAGCTAAACAAAGGCTTCTAAAAGCTCTGGCACCGAGCCTACCCACAGGGACCATCTCCGTCTTATGTCAATGAAAGGTAGGACATAGCTTTGGGAGTGCTTATGCAGGATCGAGTACCTGCTCACCAGCCTGTAGGGTGTCTGAGTCATAAACTAGACATTATAACAAAGGGATGGTTTGCATGCCTTTGAACTACGGTGGCACTCCTGGTACCGGAGGCACCCAACCTAGCTTTAGGCAAAGATCTCATTGTATATACACCTCACAATGTGGCAGAACTTCTTTCTTCTTCCAAAGAGAGCCTATGGCTATCAAATAACTAAATTCTTAAATGCCAAGCTCTATTTCTAGAAGTACCAGCCATTCAGATAGACATATTCCCTGAAACCCCGCCACCTTTCTGTCCGGAAAGGAGGAAATTGGAGCTGAAAGGCAAACAGGTAATTCTCCATACGGATGCGGCCAGGGAAGACTTGTTAGACACGCCCTTCTGACTGATTCCTACATGGAAAACGGGACAAGAAAGGCAGTATATGCAGTTGTGACTCAACATCAGATGCTTACTAGGTCCTCACTTGTCCCTGGGACCAGTGGCCAGCTAGCAGAACTTGTAGCTCTGACCAGGGCTTTACAAATCACTGAAGGACAGAAAGTCAGTATTTATATTGACTTAAAGTGTGCTTTCTGGGCGTGGTGGCCCATGCCTGTCATCCTAGCACTCAGGAGGCAGAGGCAAGAGGATCGCTGTGAGTTTGAGGCCAACCTGGGCTACATAGGGAGTTCAAGGCCGGTCAGAACTATATAGCGAGATTCTGTCTCAAAAAAGAAAAAATACATATGTATGCTTTCCTAGTCTTACACACCCTTGCAGCCATATGAAAAGAAAGAAATTATTTGACAGCCAATGGGTCTCTAACAAAGTATCAGAGAGAGAGAAGTGAACTTTTATTATATGTCTCTGTGCCCTCTAAAGTGGCAGTAATTCACTGTAGAGGACACAAAAGAGTTGATGATGTATCTCAAGGTAATCAACTGGCCAACGCACCAGCAAAAGAAGCTTCCCAAGGGCTCTCCCTTTTAGGTCCCTGTGATCTGCGGAGGGTCCCTTGATCATACTCGACCCAAATATTCTCAGTTAGAAATCCAGTGGGCTCTCTCCTGCGGGGGTCTGTTCCTTCCATCAGAATGGTCACAGTTAGATGATGATGAATTGTCCCTTCCTGGTGCTAATCAATAGAAAAGTATTAAGTCTTTACATCACACCGTTCAGTTGGGGAGAGATAAGACCCAGCAGATGGCTTCAGAGTTATTTGTAGGAAAGGGATTTTCTCAGACAATACAACAGATAGTTAGGACATGTGAGCTCTGCCAAAATAACAATCCTCTTAACTGGACCATAGCCTCTCCAGGTATGCAGACATGGTAAAGATCCTGGAGAAGACTAGCAGATTGATGTCACTCATATGCCAAAGAATAAAGGGCTCCAACACCTATCCGTCTGGGTAGATACTTTCACAAACTCAGCTGAGGCCTTTCCTTGTAGAACAGAAACACCCAAGAGTGGTAAAGGTTTTGGTCTCAGAAACCATCCCCAGGTTTGGATTCCTAAGAGCTCACAGAGTGATAATGGGCCTTCCTGACTGGTCTCTCTCTCTCCTAAATGAAGAAGTAAAATTAATGAAGCAAGATGTCCTCCAAAATAGGATGGCATTAGACATGCTAACAGCAGCAGAGGGGGTACCTGTGCAGTTGTAAAATCCATGTTGTGTGTGTGTTCTTGATCCTTCTGCTAATGTCTTGACAGCTAATCAAGATATTAAACTACAGGTCAATGTCACGTTGGGTTCTGACTTTTCTAGATCTTCTCTTACCTTCTTTGTGGGAGGCTATTACTAGCTCTTTTGGTAGAGACTTTGTTGACTGTATTCATAATAGTCTTGTTGATCTTAGTATTTGGCCCATGCATACATAACTGTTTCTTTGGCTTTGTCTCCTCTAGACTTAAAGCTGTGTGTCTACCCAAAGAGAATGCCTGGCATCTAAGGAAGGCATTTAGGTAGACCCTCTGAGGAGTATCTCCAACTACCAATCACAACTGTGACCTCTTTCAGCCTGACTGCCAAACTAATCATCACTTCTCATCCCCTCAAGGCAGTTAGGGGTACTTGCTCAGAGGGGGGAATGTTATAGACAGCTAAGTTAGTTAAGAATATTATAGGCAGTCAGACAGGGCTGGGCCCTCGAAAGAAGCCAGTACAGATAAATTAAAACTGTGGGTAGAGGCACAGTCATTAAAGGCCAGATCTCAAAACAAAAGACAGAAGTACTACAACTTCCCCTTGGGATGTACAGCAGTGATTGATATGCAAAATAGGTATTGATCACCTTGGATGAGGGACTGAAACCTCCCTTTCAAAAGTCTCTGGCTGATCCATGTACATTTGCTATGTGACAGCTTCCCCATTTGATCCCCATTTAATCAATATTGCCTAAGCATTTATACTCGTGATCTTACTGGTTCACCTTGTGATTTCCAATTGGAATCCAATGCTACCTAAGCTACTGTACTCATATTCTTATTAGTTGATTATAGTTTTTCCCACCTCAGGGTTTTGCTCTGTAAAACTCCCTTGAAAAGTGGGGTCTTCAGCAACCCACTCAGGACTCCATCTGTCTTTAGCTTTCTTTCCCTAATAAATATTTTCTGCATTTAACCTCTATTGTTCCTAGAATTTATTCTTTGATTTTAGAGGCTATACAGGCATATTTCTCTTATATTACTTGGATTCTTTGGTAATCCTATAACATCCCTAAATATCACCATGGTAGCACAACTGAAGACCCTCAGGAAAGGGGACTTCCACAGCTGCTCCAGAAAATAGCAAAAACAATGGGAGGAGGGTGTTTAAAGCAAGTGGGGGTGAAAGGAATCCATAGCATTGTATCTTTTACTCTATTGTTTAAAAAGTTTTTTAACAGCCACCATATATGTTTTTAATCACACCTACCTACCTGAACCAGCAAACTGACCCAGGGTCTTCTCCTCATACAGGTCCAGGGAGGTAGCCTCTGCCAGGTGCTTGGAGCTGCACACTGTCCCCAGCTTGGAGATTGTTTTGGGGTTCTGGTCAGCCCAAGACAGCTCAGGGGAAAAGCCGGTGCCACCCTCCAGGGTTCCTAGCAGTGGACAGACTCACATCATAGCATCTGATAGGCACGTGGTTATGCTGTTCACAGCTAATGAAGTTCCTGTGATCATGTCAGATACCAAAGGTATGATATGAGGCCTCCAAATGACATAAGGAAAATATTACAACTCCCAACCCGCTAGATGTCTGATACACCGAGTTTGTGCTCCCCAAAATCAAAGAAAGAATTCTAAGGAACGACGGAGGTTAAGAGTAGGAAACTTTACTGGGAGAGGTAGCTCCTACGAGACAGGATGGGACCCAGAAAATGGCTTGCCAGCAAACCCACTTCTCAAAGGAAGTTTTACAAAGTAAAATCACAAGGTGGATACAACGCTGGACAAAGCTGCAATCAATCAATAAGATTACAAGGACAGCCGCTTAGGTAATGTTGGACCAATGGGGAAGCAGGTCCCAATGTTGGCCCAATGGGGAAGCAAGTCCCACGGCAAGTGTACGTGGGAAGAGCAAGAAGACTTTTTTGGAAGAGATGAGTCAGGAGGTCCTGGCCACCTCCTCAGGTGACTGATGCCTATCTAGACTTTATTGGACCAAGAGATAGCAATTGTAGATTATAGTTTATTGGCTGTCCCTTGGGGAGGTATGTAGGCCTGGCCGTTCCATTGTTATCTTGAGGCCTGGTCTTCATCAAATGCGCCTCAACCACAGCTGTAACATGTTCTTAACTTCCGCACTGACTCCTCAAGGACCCAGCTCTGTCTGACTGCCTGTAATATTTCTACCTAACTGAGCTGTCCATAATAGCACCCCAGCCCCAATCATTTTCATGAGGGTATGCTATTTCCTCACATCAAAGAAAGCATTAATGCACATCTGGAAAGACATCAGAGGAAGTCTCACAAGAGGTCAGCCTCTAGGGAGGCCACAGAAGACACCCACCTGGACAGGACTGCGCTGATCCCTTCAGCATCTGGGGATGGAGTAAGTGACCTATAATAGGTGACCCAGACTGCGGCAGATAATGAAAGCTAGCATGTATCTCCAAAAGCAGCACATGATCACAACAGGGCTGCCTGTGCACGGAAACGGCTTTCACAGCTGGGCTCTTGAAGCAGAGTTCCTCATGTAGTTCCTGCAGTTAGGAAGGAGAGAGAAGCTGCATGAAGGTGTACGTCTGTTTGCTGGGAGGGTAGAGGCATAAACACCGTTTGGGCTTTCAACGGGGGGTATGTTTTGACACAACCAGTGCTGTGGGGTCTACAAATGAGGACAAAACTCCCCATGTCCCCTCTCCCAGCAAATGATCCCTGCCTTCCTGTAGGGAGAGGATGGTTGCTAAGGGACCTCTGCTCTCCAGGGGGTCCTGGTAGTGTGTGATTTTATCCTCCTGGTAAATGTAACTTGTAGGAGCACACCTATGTGTGCCAGTGTATCATGCAAGCTCAAATGCTCAGATTAATTTCCATGGGCACGTAAGTGAGAAAAGTGTTTAGTTCAGTGAAAAGGAAACTTCTTAAAAGGTGCTTTATTTATAGTAATTGTCTGAGTCCATAACTCTAATCCTTATTGAGGGTGAAATGTAGTTGTTGGAATAAATTGTTAAAATACAGCTCAACTGTGTTGTGTTCGTGCAGCTGTATACCGAAATAGAAAGTTAGGTTGAGGAAATTATTCAGAAGCTTTGTTATTTTAAAGACTGGAAGCACTTCAGAGACATTCCTAATCAACAGTTCACTGAGCCTGTCTAATTGTAAGTTAGATTAAAAACAGCTGTATTTCTTATGTACCTTCCTGTGTGCTGTATCCACGCGTGCTTACAAGAGAAACAAGTTTAATACAAGCTACACAAACACGGTGCCTTGATACAAACACAGTGGTACCTCGATTCACCAACTCAATTTGTTCTGCTGACATGGGAGCTAGGGCGTGGCAAAGCTGGCGAAGGAAGTGGGCGGGACCTGTCAGTCCAAGATCCCAGGGTCTGCCAGATGATTCTCAGGTGTTCTCCTCGACTCCCACGAGATGTGGACGCATGACCGAGGGCCAGATGCCACAAGGAGCCTGCTATTGTCACTCCTCATGGCAGCCCACTCTGCATCTTCTGGACACAGAAGTGTACTTTTATTTTTGCTTTTATCGTTTTTTTTGTCCCACCCAAATTGGCTCTACAGAGCTAACTCTTCCCTGACACCTTCACCTCTCATTTTTCAAATAAACCTTTGGTGCCCTTTTGGGTTTGTCTCATCCAATTCTTTGTGCAAGGGAAAAAGGACCAGGAATACTTGTAACTGAGGGGCTGTTTATGATTTTGGAAAAGATGGCCACAGTTGTGTGTGTCACCCAATGCCGAGTTTGCAAATGAAAACAAAACTCTGCCACATGTTGCTGTCTGCGAGCCAGACTGTTTGCAAACAAAAGCATTTGTGCACTGAGGTACCAGCGCATATATAAAACTTTACAAGATTGGCTTACAATAGCTGCGAATGGAATCGAGTGTGGAAGAGTGCAGAAGGGCTGCCTGCACTCTGCTGACAGCCAGGAGCTCACCATGGTGTCCTGTGTGGGTCCCCTCAGGAGAGCAAAGGATCTGCGAAGGAATGCTGAGAAGTCTGCACTGGAAGCCAGGAGACAACATCCAATGTGGTGGTGGTGGTACAGGTGGAGAACTTCCATGCCCTTGTAACATAACCTCCTCAGAGGAAGTTGTGATAGTGTCACTAAAGTACAGAGGACCAGCCTCATCAAATGAGACCAGACACTACATCTTATTTCCAACTACATCAACCTTCAGATACAGGGGATATGAAGCCAGAAAATCATAGAAGCTCTTAATCCAAGAAACTAAACTTGAGGATTGCTTCTTTTTAAAACTTCTTCCATTTGGGATCGTTTCTTTTAAAAACTTCTTCCATTGCATAATAAACAACCAGCCCCCTCAGTGGTCCTTGGAGTCTTCGTTTCCTTGGTAACATCAGTGGTGGCAGTCAGCTGACCTTTCACATGTGAAAGGGGCCTAGTGGAAGACTCTAGAACCTCCAAGAGCTGCAAATTCAAAGCAAATCTGCACTACCTTGCAGGCCCTTCTCCCAAACTTTCCTCAGCTGACCATAAGGAAGATTCAAGGCAGGGCAAGAGATCAACGAAAGCCTTTGTTATACTGCAGTCTTTGGGAAAGTCTGGCCTGGACCCTTCTACTCTGTTTTCCACCTACTCACCCCCCCTAAAAAAAAAAAAAAAACAAGGTGGGGCAGAAAATTGTCACTTTCAGGTCACAGGTCAAAGCTCATTATAGCTGAATGAAGAGAACATAAAGCAACCTCAACCCTTAGGGAAAGAGCAGGAAAGTGTCCTGGAGCAAAACCAGTAAAGATCCTCTATGCTGGGAGAGAGGGAAGGTCACCCACTGAGAAGGCCCCACCTTGAAAGCCTACAGCAGCATAAGGGTGAGTTTGAACCAGAACAACTAACAAAACCCCAACTTCTTCACTCTCTAGCAGTTAGCCGGTGTCCAGGAACAAGAAACAGCTGGGAGAGAGAGTCAAAGTGTGGACAGACATGCTCTCCAAGGCCCAAGCCTAACAGGAAGCCCAGTAGCTGAGAGTGGAGCAGACACGGGCAAACACTCTCCAACCATCACTCTAAGCAAAACACAGTGCTAGAAGGATTTGAAGCTTGTGCTTAGAGAAGGTAACCGTAGCAACAACAAAACCTGACTTGAGAAAAGGCATGTCCACTTCTCTTTCACAGGATGAAGAGCTTTCAATCAAAAATGACAAGGCACACAGTAAAACAAAAAGTAAACAACACCAGCAAAGCACAAACCAAACTCAACTAGGACATGGTTTTTGGACCTATGATGACAGTACAGGGATCTTAAAATGTGATGATGGATATATTTGTAATCCTAATACACAGGACACAGGACAGCAAACAATTTCTGTAAAACACCATATAGCAAATATTATAGAATTTACAAACCATGAGACAAAATTGAGGCTATTATGTAGGTTTTTGCATAGCAAGGAAATTTTCCAGAAATGTGTAGTGTAAATATTGAATACAACGTCTTGTAATGTGAGTCTATTAATAAAAAGAATAGAATTATTTGGTGCAGTTAGAATAATATTTTACTCAGTTAATGTTCAAGTTTGCATTTTCTATTGTTAAAACCAATTGTAAATATGCCACTATTGGTGAGCTGTAATGATAGTTTATGCATTTAATCTTCAAAAATGTCCTTTTATGCAGATAGGTGCTGCCAAATGCTGATATTAATCTATTTACATACAGTTTGATTAAACATGTTCTTCACTTAGATGGCACTTATTAAATTCTATGACATTCTTCCCTAGATATTTGCTTTGTAACAAGTCAATACATTGCACACTAGTTATTTCCATTGACGTTTAGGTAAAGGTCCCTCAATTACACAGTTAAGTGGATTTTGAACTATCTGTTTCCTTTGATGCCAGGCATGGTTGTGCAAGCCTGTAATCTCAGCATTTAGGAGGCTGAGGCAGAAAGATGGCAATTTCAATACCAGATATATTCTGTGAATTCAAAGGAAAATATAAAAATTTTAAATATCTCTAGATACTGAAAATAAAATATATCATCTTAAAATTCTATTAATGTGTCAGGTGTGTCAGACATGGCACACACCTGTATTCCCAACACCCAGCGGCTGAAGCAGGAGGGTTTCCATGAGTTCAAGGGCCAGCCTGGGCTGCACAGTGGGTTCAAGGCCAACCTGGACTACACAGCAAGACCCTATCTTAAAAACAAAAACAAAACAAAACAAAAATATGTTAGTATGAAGAAATAGGAAAAGGTAAATAAGAAATAGAACCAATAGAAAACAACTAACAAGATAGATTCTAATGTGACCAAAATGATACTTACATTAAATGTTCTCTTAAATATACTCATATTCTATTACATGAATTAAAACATAGCAACAGTCAGACCAGGTCTCTTTTAAAAAGCAAGAATCAACTCAATGCTCACTTTAAATGTGAACTCATAGGCAGGCCACAGGAGAAAGGATAGAGTTCTACAAACAATGGAAATACTAATTCAAAGAAGGTGTGGTTATATTGTCAGGTCAAATAAGCGTCAGAACAAAGAATATTATTGGGGACAAACAGAGACATTTATTACATAAAAGGGATCCAAGCAGCAAGAAGGCAACATCCTAAGTGATGCTCCTAAAGGGACCTGATCACAGACCTTCAAGAACACATGGACCAGTACGAACACACATCCGGGTAACTGCTGTGAAGATGGACTCTTAAGCATCTTCGGCGTCCCTTGGTACCCAGAGTCAGACTTATGAAGCACTTACCTGTATAGAATGATTTGCTTTGGTTTTGTTGTAATTAATGTATATCACATGGATCAAGTGAGGTATGATGGTGCATGACTGTAATCCCAGACTCTGGGAGGCTGAAGCAGGAGGATCACAAGCTTGAGCGCAGCCTTGCCAATTTAAAAAAAAAAAAAGACAAGGGTTGTAGTTCATTGTGAAGGCCCTGAATTTAATCTCTAGTACCACAAAATAAATAAATAAGACTATAATTAGAGTCTGAGGTTTCAATGTGTCTTTCTCATTCATTGATACAATGAGTACACAGAGAACCTGTAAGTACATACAAGGTCTGTGAAAAGCTACCAACAAACTAGACCTGTGATTAACATTTATAGACTACACCACAAAGCAACAGGAGAATGCGGTTATTTTCAAATATGAATAAAACACCAAGACAGCATAAGTTATGGGCGTTACACAAACAGCCACAAATTTAAAAGACTGGAAGCCATACAAAATATGATCATAGAAGCAAACCCAGCCTGGGAACCAGCTCCATGCACGGACTCTGGTCTGAAACAGCCAGGCCCCAGCCTCTCCCTGTGCGTCAGCACCATTCACAGACCAGGGGTAGAGAAAACAAAGGACACATCATCCAGAAAACCCAGCCTGGGAACCAGTGCCATTCACAGACCCTGCCAGACTGGAGCAGCCAGACCCCAGCCCCTTCCAGCGCTCAGGCCAGCAAACGAGAAGTACCACCCCACAGCCCCCTCTCCCAGTCCCCCCACTTTCTCCTGCTGCCATAAGCAACTGGCTCTTCCAGAGAAACACAGGCTGTGATGATAGCTATGGAGGTGAAATGCAATTGGATGCCTGTGGTGCTTTGGTGTTTCACTGACATTGCAGGTTTAGGGCCAGTGGTCTGATCATGGGTTCAAAGGACAGTGGCAAACAGTGTGACATCTAGGGGGGATCTCCTTCTGAGGGTTGCAGCCATTGTTGATTCCCTATGGTCTTATTTTGAGGTCCTATATCATTTCCATTGTTTTGTTGGGTTGGGTTTTATTCTCTCTTGTTTTGTTTATGTCAAATCTGATGGCAGGAGCAGCTATTTCAAAGGCAGTAAGATATATTATGGTAGCAGTTTTGAATTTACTATTGGCTTATTTTGAAGTCCTTTACTGCATTCATTGTTCTGTTTTTATTGTTTCTATTTTATTCTGTTCTGTTTGATTTTTACTATGTCTGAAGTTATCTACAGCTATTTTGAAGACATCAAAAGGCATTATGGTAGAAAGATTTATTTTATTTTATTTTATTTTATTTTATTTTATTTTATTTTATTTTATTTTTGGTACGGGGAATCGAACTCATGACCTCGTGCTTGCCAGGCAGGCGCTTAAGCCACTGAGCTAAATCCCTGGCTGGAAAAGGCATTTTGGTAACTACTGTTGATTTCATAATGTTTTTAGGCCTGTATCTCTTACACTAGTTTGTTTTGATTTGTTTTATTCTGTTTTATCTTCTTTAAAATAAATTTTTAAAAATTTTTAAAAATATGATCATAAGAGCATAAAAGTAGAAATCATTAAAAAACTATCTTGAAAATTACCACATATCTATTTTTATTTTGTTTTGTTTTTAATTTATCTTACTTTATTTTAAAGATAATAAAACCCAACAAAAAAAAAACAGAATAAATCCAATCAAAACAAATTGGTACAGAACTTCAAAGCAGGACAGTGGGAAAACAACAATGGCTACCGTAGTACATCTTGTTATCTTCACAATAGGTGTCCATTCCATATAGTTAAATCAAACCAAACAGAATAAAACTAATCAAAACAGAATACTGAATAAAACAAAACAATTAATTGGAACAAAACAGTGAGAGATATACTGGATTTCAAAAACAAAACAGAAGGCAATCCCCCATATTGCATACTGTTACCCTGCCTATAGATGCTCAGATTGCTGGCCCCAGTCCTGTAAAGTTAACCAAACAATACAAGCACTCAGCTGCCCCCTGTACGTCACCTGTCACCATCTCAGCCTGTCCTCCAAACCAGCAGCTACCCACAGCAGGGGTGGAGGGGTGGTGACTCTCAGCCCACGTGCCCATAGGCTCATGAGAGGTGCTGACCCTTCTCTTCCTGGGCCCTGCATGGCTCACGTGGTTCACCAGAAGGGCTGGCTAGCTGGTCGTTGGTTGGCTCCTCTCAGTTCCAATTTGGCTGATTCTCAGGAGGTGCCATCTGACTTTTCTCTTCCTGGGCTCCACGTGGCTTGCCTGCTTTGTTTTTGCTGTACTAAGGATTCAACTAAGGCCTCATGCATGTGAGGATTACAAACATCCATCACCATGCCTGGCTTTGAAAAATTTTTTAGCTTTGATTTTGGACTTCTAGAATGGCTGTGTGATGAACTTGACCTTCCCTTTAGAGAAATAAAAACCATTGCATTGGTGAAAATTGTTTTTGGGAGAAGAGACAAGATGGCGGACTGGTAGGTAGCAGGAGAGAGACCCTCTCTGAGAGAGACAGCTCAAATGCCAGAATAAAACACCCTGGAGAGAGA
>PVJX010044821.1:0-13009 GCA_004027295.1 Dolichotis patagonum | reverse complement strand
AAGGTGGCTGGTGTGAGCACTCATTCTGCTGCTCAGAGCTCAGCTTGGGAGGCAGAGATGGTGGTGGTCTCCTTCCTCAGTCCCTTCCTGAGGAATGTGTCACCGCTCCAAGCTCCTTTGTCCTTTTTCCTTGGGAAATGCTTTTGTGAAACACAGCTCACGTCACCGTGACGGTGGCCAGGAAGCCGAATCTCTGGATCTCGTTCTTCCTGGGCTGTGGTGTTAGTGACTCTGTCGTTACTTTTAAGTTAAGCATCACATTGTACAACAGTCACCACTGTCCGTCTCCAGGGCACCTTCCTCTTCCCGAGCTGAAACTCCATATCCACTGAACCCTAACTCCCTACCCGCACCCTCAGCCCCAGAACCCATGTTCTACTGTCTGTCTCAACGATGTGACCATCGGAGGTCCCTCGGATAGGTGGCACTGTGCGATTTTCTCACTCACCGTTTCTTGTCTTGTGTGCTCAGTGAGTAGCTGTGTCTCTGTCCCTTTGTTTCTGAGGCTGAGTTTTCCATCGTATGGATGGACCACACCCAGCGGGCTTGATTTGTCATTGTCCCCCACCCTGGGAACAGCACTGCTATGAACAGTGATGTGCAGAGACTTGGTTATTTTCAAAAACCGAAGTTCAAGTGAAAGACTAAGGGCCCTGTCATGGTGTGGCTTTTGGAAGCCAGGGTTGGAGCTGGATCACCCTCGCGTGGCTAAGAGGGCCACTGTGGGTATGTGCTGTGCTCTGGGCCGTACAGTCTTCAGGACTTGGGTGCTGTGTTTGGATCTGGAGTGTCCCCCATAAGCCCACGTCCCCAGCCTGTGGTCCTACAGGGAGCTGGTGGAGCTTTTAGGAGGATGGGCCCAGTAGAAGTTAACTCACTGGGGCTGCGTCCTTGACAGGGACATCGGGACCTTGGCCCTTTCGTCCCTCTCTTTCTGCTCCCTGGGTCCTGTGCAGTGGGCAGGCTTTCTCTGCTGTGGATCCTGCCAAGATGCACTGTGCCACCACAGGCCCAAAGCAACCGATCCAGGGACAGTGCACCAAGACCCTGAGACCATGAGCCAAAGTAAATCTGTCCTCCGTGTGAGCTGTTTACCCCCGGTATTTGTCATAGCGGTGGAAAGCTGGCTAGCACACTGGGCCTTGCACCTCTGGGCACCTACAGAGGCCATTTGTGAGGCTGTCCTGAAAAATCCGGAAGAGGGGACCACACTGACCTCTCACTGCAGAATTGCTGGGGGCTCCTGGCACTGTTGGAATCTGCTCTCTTAGGGGGCAAACTCTCTGCTCAGCCTGAGGAAGAGCTGCTGTGGGACAGTGTGGGTGGTGACATGGAGAGCGATGTGTGACAGCTTGACTCATGGAGAAACATTCAAGAGTCTGGAGAAGAGAATACAGTCAGCTCCAGGGTGAGTGCGTTTGTGTTGATGTCCCTGTGAGTGGCACAGCATTTGGCCCTTGCTGGGATAGGAGTTTGTATTACTGAGACACCTGATGCCCACAACTTAGAGGAGAAGAGATTTAGTTTGGCTCATGGTTTCAGGGGATCCAGTCCATGGTTGGCTGGTTCCAAGGCAGGAGCATCATGAGGGAGGGCTTTAGCAAGCAAAGATGCTTAGTTCATGGCAGCTGGGAAGCAGAGCAGGGAGACAGTGCCACAGAGGAAGAGGCTAGGGACCATATACAGTACCCAAGGTCTCACCTCTGACCCATCCAGACATACCCAGAACTGTGCTTTACTGATTGGCTGCTCCCTAGCCAATCAAGTTGTCAATCCACCTTAACTGGCACATCCCATTTTT
The DNA here is from genome assembly GCA_004027295.1 of Dolichotis patagonum. Classification (NCBI taxonomy): domain Eukaryota; kingdom Metazoa; phylum Chordata; class Mammalia; order Rodentia; family Caviidae; genus Dolichotis; species Dolichotis patagonum. Next base: position 11,208 of record PVJX010044821.1, on the reverse strand, counting down.
TGTCAACTTGACACATGATACAATGATTCTACATATAATTGAAACACAAGATCCCTTCCTCAAAGTCTCAACATTACCAGCATTGCACAAATAGCAAAGATTCCTCTGAGACTCAAGGTAAACTCTTGGCTCTATACCTCTGTAAGAATGAAAAGCAGTTATATAATCTCCAGGTTCAGCGGCACGGGGTACATACTCTCTCTGCAAAAGCGGGGAGTGGGGAGTAGAGAAGAATTGAAGCAAAGCAACTCTGAAACCCAGCAGGGCAGGCATGAGGTCCTCTGGCTCCAGAGTCAGTATCTGGGACACGTGGTAGTGAGATGTAGGTCCGGGGGCTTGTGCAGCCCCACCCTGGGGCTGTGCCAGTTGCTGCCCTCTTTCTTGGGCTGCCTTCACTCGACGCACTCAGTTTTCCTCAGCAGAGATTCCATATTCCTGGAAGCTCTGACTTCTGGGGTCTCCAGGGTGCCCTTTGGTTTCATTCCTATGACTTCATGAACTTTCCTCTCTGGGGCTCCTTACCTGGCCTCCCAGGCTTTCCTCTGAAATACAGTTCCTTTGCTGCCACAACTCTTGCATTCTGCATGCAGGTAAAACCAGCATCATGTGGTTGACACTGAGGTCTGCTGACAGCTTGAATGGTAGCCTGGCCCCCCAGGGCTGAAATGACCTCTGAGTACCTGATGGCTGAACATGGTGAAGTGAATCCTGGGGAACGTGTTCCCTAGGAGGCCTTTCTTGAGCAAGGGGCCCTGGGACTCTGTTCTCAAATGAAAAGTTTAAACTTTTGCACCCTTGGTGCTGCAGTAGGTGGGGCCTTGCTGATTTTCAAGATAACTTCAAGGCATCCTTCTTCTTGTCCCTGTACAAAGTACTTGATTTCTTTTTATTGGTACTAATCTCTTCAGCAATCACATCTCTTTTGATCTTAACTTTACATTTGGTTCCATTTGGGCCAAAGTGTAAGTTCTTCAGAATTTTATGCTCTGCTTTATACGGATTCTTACATATATCTGGCTAAAAGCAACTGGCATACCCATGCCACAGCCTGAATGTTGGGCTGCCTTGAAATTTTCTTTGCCAGATCAGTTAGGCCATAGCTCTTAATGTAAACCTCCCTCAAAGTCTCAGGACACGGACAAAATGTGGACAGAGTTTTTGACTGAGTGTAACATGTGTGGTCTGTATTCCAGGTTTCAAAAGCATACTCATTTTCACCTGAAACTTCATAACCACGGCCTTTATGATCCACAATCCGATAAAGTTCTGGTCTTCTGAGTGCTTACCAGAATCACCCATCAGTCTCTGCTTGTAGCATTCTAGAGCTTCTCTAGCCAGCATCTGCAAACGTTTCTGAACTCTTCCTACAAACCACTTCCAGAGGCTCTGAACTACATGGTCAGGTAGAATGACAGCAATGGCCCTCGCTCCTTGTTTCAGTTTCTGTATTAGTCAGCTTTCTTGTTGCTCAGACACAATACCTGACACTCAGAGTGTAAAGGAGGAGAGGTTTAATTTGGCTCATGATTTCAGGGGTCCGGCCCCTGGTTGGCTGGCAACAAGGCAGGACCATCATGGTGGAAGCAAAGGGGAGGGACAAGGATGCTTAACGTATTGCGGCCAGGAAGCAGAGCCAGGGAACAGTGCCAGAGAGGAAGGGGCCAGGGACCATATACAGACCCCACGGTCACATGTCTGGGACCCACCTGGACATACCCAGAAGTATGCCTTACTAATGCCCTGCTTGGCTCCTGAATCAGTCAAGTTGACCATCCCATCTTAACATCACTGGGTTCAGCCTAGGTATTAGATGATTAATGAACTTCTGGGGTGGTCTATGATGGTCATTTCCACTGTGACCTCCCTTTATCCAGTGCCTCTGGGAAGAGATGAGACATGAGAGGTTAACTGTGAATAGGAATGAGCCAGGAGTCCTCTGATCTGGTGTGCTATGGGTCCCCTCGTTTTAAACACCCTCCAAAGCTCCCAGGCCTCTCTCACTGTCACTGCTTGAGTTTAGTGAGGAGAGTGCGGAAGCTGTGTCAGCCCCTAGGAGTGTCCCCAGCCCCAGCTCTGTGGGTCAGAGAGGGTACTCTGCTCACTGCTGTGATGCATTGCCCTCGTCTGTCCTGATGTGGAGAACACGGCTGTGCTGATGTGAAGGTGGCCCTGCTGGTCCTCTGGACCTGGAGTCTCGAGGCTGAGGTGTGTCTGTGTCCATCCCCTTGTGACTTACTGGAAAGTGTCGGCGGAACTGCTGCGATCCCCACAGAGGGCTCTGTCTCACTGTGGGGAGACCCCCGTGGCCCTGCTTCGTCATCCCTGGAGTCCTGGGAGAGCAGCCTGGTGTCCAGATGAGAATCTGGGAGAGGAGCTGTGTTAGAGAAGCTGGAAGGAGCAGGGGTGGGGTCTCGGCTCTCAGCCCTGAAGCTCTGGGTTTCAGAAGCAGTGGAGACCTGGTTGGTGGTTCGCTTGTGGACTGTCTGACCTCTCCAAGCCTCTGTTATTTGCTTTTCTTCTGTAAAATGGGGACAAGAAGAGGGCTGCTAACAGAAAAAGAGAGAGAGAGAGAGAGAGAGAGAGAGAAAAGGAGATGGACCAGTAAAGCCCTAGCCTCGGTGCACACTCAGCCAGCGCGAGCTCTGGTCTCGCCATGGACGTTCTGTTTTACGTTCAGTGTTACGTCCACACGTCCTTCTCCAGTGCACCTGGGAAGCTCCGATTTTTTTCTGGCCACCCATGGAGAGAAGACTCAGCTTCTGTCCAGCTCTTAGTCTTGGCTTCTTGAAGGTCGAGGAGCACTTTCTTTTTTTGGTACTGGGGATTGAACTCATGACCTAGCGCTTGCCAGGCAGGCACTTATGCTGCTGAGCTAAATCCCCGGCCCCTAAGGGCAGTTTCTTGAAGGAGACTGAGCCATGCTCGGGACCCACCTGTTCTGCTCCAGAGCTGCCGTGTGCACCAGCCGTGGCCGGAGCAGGCTGCTGAGTGGTGATGCCGCGTCTGCCGGACCCCTGGGCCTCTGGGATCTGGGGGGCTCTGCGCACTGCAGCTGTGCACCCTCAGCTGGGGTGTCCTGCTCAAGTTCTCTTCTTCACTCCTCTGCAGCTGCCTGTGCATCATAAGGCCAGCTTCCTCCGCCTCTGCAGGGGCCAGGGTTGTGACCTTGGTCCTGCGCTGGGCTCTTGCTGGGGACAGCTGACGGGTCTGCTTCCTGCCTGGCCTGCGCCCCAGCTCCAGTGACTCTGCTGCTTCTGCCCAGTTGTTGTCCTTTGAGGCTGGGCACTATGGCACTGAGGTGACCCTTCCTAACAGGAACCAGTCTTCATCCATCTCTTTGTGTGTCCTGTAAGTGGTGTATATTGGGGCCGCACACTGAGCACGATGACACCCTCAGGTTCCACCAAGTTTATTGTCACTTTCACAGAAAGGTCCACGCACCTGTCCGGACACACCTATGTGTGTGACCTCGGCCCCTGTACCTAAAGGCTGATGTAATCGGGCACTCACCAAGCTCTGCCCTGGTCCCCTGTCCTCAATGTGTCCTCTGTGGATTCTGTCTCTGGGAACTTGCCTGTTTGCTGGGATTGCTTTGTATGCCCAGGCCAGGACTCTTGGTCCCTTCCCTGTCGTTCCAGGACATGCCCAGAGTGACAAAATAGAGCTCAGATCTCTGCTACACGTGTTCCCTAGGGCCCTGCTTTCTTGTCTCAGTCACAGTGGGAACAGCCAGGAGGTGGGGTGGCACTGTTGGGGGCAGCCTCTGGTGAGGCACCTGGTTCTCTTTTGCTGAGTGAATCAGTCCACCAACATGGCTGTGGATTGAGGTCACTGTTGTGTGAAAATGGACACATCGTCCCCAGCTGCGGAGGAGGTTGGCTGCTGTCTCCCCTGGGGTTGGCAAAGCCTTCCTTGCTGGTGATGTGGATGCTAAGCGAAGGTGCTGGGCATCATGGTCCGTTCCTCCTGTGACATCCAGCAGGCAGCGGCCACAGGGGCTGCTCAGCATCCTGGGGTCTTTCAGGGGTGTCCCAGAGTCCAGGGTTGCCAGTGGAAACCCGGAATGGTGCATCGTGGAAGGTCCAGGGTGCTAAGGCTGAGAGGGAGGGGCACTGAGCCCGGGAGGAGGAGGTGCCAGGTCTCGGCGGGCATGCACGGGCTCGGGGCCTGCCACCCACTCACGGGGGGCTCACTGTGTCCCCATGTCTGCTGGGGACCTGCATCTTTCACGGCTTTGAGGCAGCAGTGCTGCTGGGGTCCGGCAGAGGGTTCTTCAGAAAGCACAGGCAGCCTGTCTGTACCTGAGCAGCCGCCCTGCTGGCGTGTACAGCACAGGTCAGGCAGCTCCTGCCCGAAATGCTGAGACAGTGCCCGGAGGATGCTCGTGTCCGCCCTTGGCTGTGAGCAGAGTAGCTTAACTTGCAGGAGGTCACTATCCGCACTTGCAGAGAGAAAGGCTCGCCTGTGTGCTTTTCCTCTCCACTCCCTCGCCCCTTGCTCAGCCCTCTGGCTTCCCTCCCCCATTTTCTCACAGGGTTGTGCTTTGCTGTGAGGCTTTTGGCCCACTGGCAGGGCCCCAGGTGCTGGACACTGTCCCAGGGAATGGCCCTGCCACCACGGGGCCTCTGTCCTTGCCGCGTGGGGCTGTGGACACCACCTGGCTGCTCTGCTCGCCACGTCTGTGGTGGCCAATGCCTTTGCTGTGTAAGACTCGCTTCAGGCTTTTGCTCAGCCCTGGCATGCGACAGTGGGCTTTGTGCTTAAACCAAGTTGGTAAAATACTCATGACGTACCCATCTCTACCCTCTGCACCGCTGTTCTGCGGGCAGCTCCGTGGCACTTGGACATGACACTGTCTGTCTGTCTGTCGTCTGTAGAAACTTATGCACACGAGGCAGAGGCAGACCTCCTTCCGGCCCAAGCCTGGGCCTTACAAGGTGCACTGCTGGTGCCTGTTTTCTTGGCATTGGGTACCAGCTCCACCGTCTTCGCTTTAACCTTGGCTTTGGCTTTAAAAAATCTGCACCTTTGTACCCGGATACAGAAATAATCCCAGGAAATGTAGGGAGAGAGAGAGACAAGAGCAGGAGGCTGGAGTGTGGAGTGCCCAGGGGCAGCAGATAGCTCTGCCTCCCTGCAGCCCCGGGTCGTACCTCTCTGCCTCGATTTTTCCCCTGCACTCTCCCCGCCCTCAGGGCCTTAGAAAGTGCTTCTGGATCAGGGCCAGCTGTTTTCCTGTGGTGCCAGCCACGTCTAAGTTTACACGTGTGGCCACATGTGGTGATGCCATGTGCGTCTTCCCATGTGTGTCCAGGTGGTTCAAGGTGAGCACAGCAAGGTGGGAAATGGCACCTTTGGATCTGTTCTTGCTGAAGGGAAGGAGGTTACGGAGGGAAGCCACACTAAAGGACACAGGTGCTGTTCTGCCTTCATTAACCTGTGGTCGCTGAGTCACTGAGAATGTGGTTTGGGTTGAGTTTGGGTGGTGAGTGCAGTTCCGCCTGTGAATACTTTACGGTGGCTCCAGAGTGTCTCTGAGCTGCTGTCTGTGTCCCCATCTCTGTGGGGTCCCTGTGGGCTCCCCAGGACCATCTCACATGCGCCCTCTTGCTGTTGCAGGTGACGCCCTCCGGAAACCCCGCCTTCAGAAGACCACCACGTGGCACCTGGATGACGTCTTCTTCACCTTGTACCCCTCCCTGGAGAAGTTTGAGGAGGAGCTTCTGGGACTGCTGGCTGATGACCACACCCAGGAGGTACTGTCCCCTGCAGGGAGAGATGCCCGAGGGCCGGGCCGGGCAGTGTGTCCCAGATGACCTGGTTTTCTTTCTGGCTTTTTCTGTCCCTGAAGTGGCACATCAAGGAGGTCTTGGAGGACCCCTCCCCTCCTATGGCCAAGCCCCCTACAAATCCCGCAGCCCTGTGCCGTCTTCCACAGCAGTGAAGGCGATCTTAGCCTGAGACGTGAAGTTTGATAGGTCACGAAGCAGCCTGCTTTAAAAGTGAATTATGCAGTCAGGTGTGTCATTGCTTAGCTGTATCTGTGCACTCAGGGAAGTCGAGGCAGGAGGATTGGAAATACAAGCCCAGCCTGGGCAACTTGGACTTAGTTGAGTGCAATGGCCCTGGGTTTAATAAAAAACAAAACAAAACAAAACAAAACAAAACAAAACAAAACGTAAATTATGTCACCAAGTGGGCTTGGAGAAACCCGTAAGATACATCTATGGGGGACATTTTTGGGAGCACCTAAAGCCTCTGTCCTGTCCTTCCTGCCCCTGAGGTGATTTCTGTGAAAGGTGCTGCAGCCTCGCCTGACACCCCAGGCTCTGCCCTCTGGTGTGGACGCAGTCCTCGGCCTCCTCACCCGAGCTCTTGCTGGTGATTTTAGGAATGTGGGTTGTCCTGTGCCCCCGGAAGGTAGGGTTTTACCTGCTCATTCAGTGGGATGTTGAAGTGGCCCACAGTGAGGACTGTGTGCGCTGTGCCACGTGTAGGGCTCATCTTGCACGAGGGACACCCTGAGGCTCCCCTGGGTAGTCTTGGCTTGCACGCTGTCCGACCCCACGTGCAAGGAGGTCACCACTGAGCTCTTGTCACTGTCACTTGCGGGATTCTCTGGGATGCCCCTGCACTCCTCGGGAAGCCCCTGCAGGACCCGCCCTGGTCTGTCCTGCTGTCCCTGGTGCTGCCTGAGCGGGTCTTGTGGCCATGTGGCCTGGGAGCACAAGATGTGCCATGCACGGCCTCCCCACCCCCCACTGGCCTGGCCTCCCTCTTGTGGGGAGAAGGGGCAGTCATGTCCCCTCTCTTGCGCTGAGAACCTGGCCACCAGAATGTGATCGTGGGTACTCTGCCTCTGTCTCCTCCCCCATCAGAGAACCTTCACTTTTTTTCCCATTTTTTCTTTTCTTTCTTTCTTTTTTTTTTTTTTTTTTGGTGCCGGGGATCGAACTCAGGACGTTGCATTTGCCAAGCAGGCACTTATGCTGCTGAGCTAAACCCCTGGCCCTTTCTTTCTTTTTTTCTTGAGACAGGGTTTTGCAATGTAGTTCAGGCTGGTCTTGGACTCACTATGTAGTCCAGGCTAGCCTCGAACTCGAAGCCATCCTCCTGCCTCAGCCTCCTGAGTGCTGGGATTACCAGTGTGTGCCACCATGCCCACAGGACCTTTACTTTTGAAACACAAGGGGGCTGCTTTGTCGCAGAGGTTTGAGAGGCTGCCGGGCCTCACCTGCTGGCCACACACTGAAGCTGTGCGGCGCAGCCTGGCGGTGATGGTACCGAGATGGGCGGGCTCCCCAGCCATCCCACTCCCGCCCCTCCCAGGCCTTGCTGCCAGCCGTGTTTTTGCTTCCTGTCCTGTCCCCTCTAGAAGCCCCTTGCGTGGTGTACGCTTGTCTGCTGTGCCCTTTCTGGGCAAAGCCGGGCTTCTTCTTATATCACCTCTGTGCCCAGTGCTGTGTTGGCCACTTGGCAGCCGCACGTGTGTCCCTGCCCTCTGTGGCAAGGGTCCTCTGCGTGCGTGCTGGGCTTACCTGTCCATCTTCCTTGGAGCTGGTGAGGCCACTGGTTGTGTCCAGTCTGCAGCCAGCAGGGTCTGCAATGGCCTTAGGTCAGCGGGGCTGGCTGTTGCCTACTAGGGGCCTTGGCCTTTATCTGTGGCTTGTATCTCCTGTCTCTATTGGCTTTGCCTGGGGCAGTGGGACAGTCACAAATTTAACACAGCAGAGGCTGGGAAATGTCCCTCTGTGGGTTTCTGCTTTCTGTTCCAGACCTGTCCTGGCTGTTGCTGGAGGCTGACCTGGACCAGACAGATGGTCATCTCTGTCAGGGGCTCTGGCTGAAGTTCTTGGGTCTCACCCACTTGGCGTGGCACCCAGGCTGGGCAGAGCCGGTGGGGCCCAGTGGCTGGGTGTCCCTCCTTGGCCCCAGGCTTTGGGGGCTGCTGTGTACCTTTTCTGTTAGTGGCTGTGCTGAGGTTTGCTGCTTTTGTTCTTTGCCCAAGGGGGAACAAGGATCTTCTGACGAGGTGTGGGTCTCCTGGCTCCTTGCAGGAGCCCCAGGGGACAGCTCTGTCCACTCCATGGTCAGCTGGGTTGCTTGGACGTGCATGTCCAGCGGGCTGTCTCTTCCTTGTTTGAAACCCTCTGTTGGTCCTGGTTCTGTATTGACCTTGGGCTGATGTCCTGTCCTTTTGTGTGGGACATGGGAGATGGGGACATGGGAGATAGGGGCCCTGAATGTACACCGAACAGGTCCCTGGGCCACCTCACCCGGTGCCCTGGTGCTGGGTCCATCTCAGCCTTGGAACCTGTGGCTTTTTCCTAGCGTGCTCCCTGCAGAGCTGTGTGTGACTCGGTAAAGCTTCAGGTCCTGTGTGCACCTTCTGTCCTGTGGGGCAGGTCCCCGGCCCTCCCCACCAGGCCCCTTTCTTGACACTGTCACCGCTTTAGCCTTGTGCTCAGCACTTCCTGGAATTGCTCAGCGTTCCTCTCTGTGCAGGGCTGACCCTCGGTCTCCCCTCCTGAGTGTCAGGCCTGCAGGGATAGGGACTGTTCCATCCCCTGCACTCCGGGATGGGCGTTGTCAGCGTTTGCACCGCAGCACTGTGAGATTCAGCGTCAGCTGTGCCCCACACTGGTCTGTGGATCACCAGGTCATCGCTCACGTGTTTATGAACCAGTGGGCTTCTCGCTCCCTCCCCTTCTTGACGATGTGGTTTTCTTGTGTGGTTCGGTTCCAGGTGAAATAAAAGTGGGGTGGAGGCTGAAGCGGCAGCAGCCTGTATTTTCTTGTTTCTTCCTGCCGTGTTCTCATTTTTCAGAGCAGATTGTGTGAGGGCAGAGATGTCTGAAGAGCCTCATTGTTGAATTTTACATATTCCCCTAAAATAACTTTATTATGTGTTTTATCAGCCTTTGTGTCTTTGTGACCATCCAGCTGCCAGATACTCAGTTATCACCATAGTTTTATTTTCATTATCCAAAGGCTAATAGGCTGCCTCTCGATCCGTTCAGCTTGATTAATGGACAGTGAAGAACACTGTAGGACTCCGAGATCATTTGGCCAAGATTACGTAATTTAATAAACACTGATATCCTGGAGGGGTAGCCCTGCGCATTTGTTAGAGCGCCTGTTCATTTTTGGTTAAGATGAAACACTTTAATATCCAGCCATCACTTTGGGGCAGATTCTGTTTTTATTGGTTTGTGACTCACTGCTGAGCTGGCGCCTCCTGCCGCCCCCTCCTCCCCACATCTCAAGTCTCCCCGTGGACAGGGTTGAAACCCGGCCGAGCTCCCCCTAGGGTTCCTTCCTGCCTTCGAAGCCTCTTGCTGGGAGACCTGAGCCCAAGCCAGGACAGCTAGAGTGAGCTTGGTGGTGGCGACACCTGGGATGCGGGATGCGTTGTGCAGCGGGCCGTGCTGGGAGGGAATCACCAGGATTCCCAGGAAGTGCCTTGCGCTGCCGGCTGCCCCTGGGCCATGGTCTTGACTTTGTTTGGACTCATGACACTAAATGTCACCTCGTCCAGAGACGCCTGTGACTTCTGCCTTGGCTTCTTCCCTCTGCCTGCCTACTCCCTGGAACTTCTCCAAAGACCCCGCTGCCCTGGGGTGTGTTGCTCACTCTGTCCACCTTGTACCCTTGCAGGGGGGTGGCCCGCTGGACTGTGGCACCCTGGAGGTCCTGGAGCGGCGCCTGCACGTGGGTGTGCACAATGGCCTGGGCTTCGTGCAGAGGCCGCAGGTGGTGGTGCTGGTGCCCGAGATGGACGTGGCCTTGACGCGCTCAGCCAGCTTCAGCAGGAAAGTCAGCTCCTCCTCCAGAACCAGGTATTCTCCCGGGTCCCTGTGTGGCTTGGGCAGGGATGGGCGGGGACGTGCAAGGGCCACAGTGGCGAGAGGAGGCTGCCCCGCCTCCAGCCAGCTGTGTCTGTGCTCCAGCTCCTCCGACAGCCCATCCGTGCAACCTCAGGGCTGCACGCTTGGTCAGGCCTGTGTGTTGTGTTGCTGTGACAGTGGTGAGTTTGCATTTTGGGTGCTTCTGGCTGCTGAGGGGCCAAGGGGCCCCTGTGTGGCGAGTCAGGTGTACCCTAGAACTGTGGCATCCCAAAGGCGGGGAGCCCTGCTTGCTAAATCAGGGCGTCCCCTGCTCTGCTCTCCTGTGATGCGGGCAGAACCCAGTCCCCGGGAATGAGCACGATGCCACTGTGGCACTTCCCGGGGACACTGTTCCGTCCTGTGGGTTGATCCTGGCCCTGTGGGACAGGTGTTGATTGAGACACTTGAGAAAGGGAAGCACTGGGGACTCCCTGGGCCAGGTGCTGACCCCGAGGCACCCTGGTTTGTGTTTCTGATTCAGCTCTGGAAACCAGGCTCTGGTTTTGAGAAGCCGCCTGCGACTCCCGGAGATGGTCAGACACCCCGCGTTCGCCATCGTCTTCCAGCTGGAGTACGTGTTCCGCGGCCCTTCAGGCGTGGACAGCAAGGTGAGCGGCAGCGCCCTGTCCCCAGGCGTCCTCAGGGTGGGGCGTCCCGGGTGCCCGGTGTGGACAGAGAGGGTGTTAGCACTCTCTCTCCCAGTAAGGGCTTGGGCGAGGTGGTGCACAGCCGTAATCCCAGCACTCTGGGAGGCAGAGGCAGGAGGGTCACAAGTTTGAGTTCAGCTTGGACAACTTAGTGACTTTAGTGAGACCTTCTCTTGAAAACAATTTAAAAAGAGCCGGGGCTAGGGATGTAACTCTGTACTAGGAGCTGGTTCAATCCCTAGTACTGCAAAAAGAAAAAAAAAAAGTCGTAGCAAGTATAGCATATGATTCTAGAAAACACCATCTTTGAGCTCCTGGCTGATACTGACACGGTTTGGTAAGTTTCGTGCATCCTAAGTGCATTAATTCATAATTATTGGATTGGTAATTATTTTGAAAAAGCGAGGCCGTTTTAGTGTATTTTTCGTATGACGTTACATGTCGTGAAGCCTGACTCTGTGAGTGGTAAATGGCTTAGAGTGAACGTCATGTGAATCTAATTATTATTAGGAGCAAGGATTCGTAGAAGAAGCAGAGCATGTGGACGGCATGGATTATTTGGTAAACTCAACTCATGTTATGCTTATGACTCAGCTTTCTGTTTTAAAAACTCAGTGTCATTTTAGCAAGTATCATGCAGGAAGGCTGGGGAGATCCCGTCCCTAGGGACAGCT